>JANHFK010005581.1:30476-41140 GCA_036250565.1 Sibynophis collaris | reverse complement strand
CCATTTTCCTCTCAGATTTAATTCCCTCATTATTGAAGTCCCCTCACCACTCCGAAAGGGGTGGGCCTTTCCCCCCCGCCACTTTTAGAAGCCCCTCCCCCGACGCGCGACCGCTTTCCCATTGGTCCCCGCCGCGACTGGGACCACGCCCACTCACTCCCATCCTTGTCCCGCCCCCGCTAGCATGACGCCGCGCGTGCTGGGCGAAGCCATGATGAAGCGGCGGGCGCTCTCCAGCGCGCTCGTCAGCAGGAAAAGCAGCGAGGCGATGGGCCAGAACGGGAACGGCTCTCCGGGCGGACGGAATTGCAGCCGCACCACCAGGATCTCCGCGACCAAAGCGGTCGCCAACACCGCCCCGACGAACACGGGCAGCGCTCGCCGGTCCCAGTCGCTGGCTGCCATGGCGGCGCGTGCGCGGCCCACGCGCCTCGCTTCTTCTTCCGGCTTCGCTCCAGCCGCCCCTTTCCCGCTCAAACCGTTTGAGCCAATCAGCGTCCGCGGCCGCTCCTGCTAAGCCCGCCTTTCGAACGGATCGGCGCGGCTCTTATCCAATCGGCGCTCGGCTTTTTTGAATCTTTCCCTGTTTACCTCAGAAATGTTGTCTCTCTGTGTCAGACATAATAACCGTTTATGCACCAAGCCTTCAAACGATAAGTAGAGGTAGTCCTCGAGTTACAACAGTTCGCTTACTGACCGGGGTTAAGGGCACTGAAAAAAGTGATAGTTTCACACTTACGACCTATCGCAGCATTGCCACGGTCACATGATTTGCACTCAAGACGCTTTGCAATTGATTCACATTTATGACGGCTTATATTTATGACCGTTGCAGTGTCCCGGAGTCATGTGATCCCCTTTTGTGACCTTCTGACAAGCCAAGTCAATGAGGAAACCAGATTCCCTTAACCGTGTTACTAATTTAACACCTGTAGTGATTCACTTAACAAAAGTGGCAAAAAAGATCGTAAAATGGGACAAAACTTACTTAAAAATGGTCTCAGTTAGTAACATAAATTCTGGCCTCTGTGATGGTCCTAAGTCGAGGACTACCTGTATTGTTCATAGAGGTGGGCATAAGGCCTGATTTTTTTTTATGGGCAAATGTTTTCATCAGGACCTATGTTTCTACATCTTCAAAAACAGTCTTGGGATCTCCTTGATCCACTTTATCCATTGTCTTAAGAATGATTAGAATTAGAATTCTTTATTGGCCAAGTGTGATTAGACACACAAGGAATTTTTCTCTGGTGCATAAGCTGTCAATGTACATGCAACAATAATGATAGAAAAGTTTGACTCAGCCTTCCATCCTTCCGAGGTGGATAAAATGAGGACACAAATTGTTGGGGCCAAGAGGTTGACTGTAAACCTCTTAGAGAGGGCTGTAAAAGCACTATGAAGTGGTATATAAGTCTAAGTGCTATTGCTATCTTCCTTCCTTCCTTCCTGTTAGAATGCTGGATTGCAGGCTAACTGCACATTGCTAGCAGTTCGATCTTCACCGGCTCAAGGTTGACTCAACCTTCCATCCTTCCGAGGTTGGTCAAATGAGAACCCAGTTTGTTGGCAATAGACTGACTAAACCACTTAGACAGGGCTGTAAAGCGGTATATAAGTACGGTAAATGCTATTGCTATTATCATAGTAAAAATACATTCAACATAAAACATTAGATGCAACAGTTAGTGATAGTCGTGGATACTCAATAAGCAATCAAGACAAATCATACTAGGATACTAAGTAAACAATATAAATAGTAAGATACAAGCAACAAAGTTATAGTCATAAGATAAGGAGATAGGTAATAGGGAAGATGAGAATAACGATGGTAATACTGCCTTTCTAGATACCTTGACAGTGTTGCGGGAATTAGTTGTTTAGCGGAGTGATGGCATGGGGGGGAAAACTCTCTTGTATCTAGTTCTGATGTGCAGTGCCCTTGACAGAAGCTAGCTGGGAAAGTCACAAGTGGTGACCCCATGACTGGAATGCTGCAGGCCGTCATAAATACATGCTGGTTGCCAAATGCCCTAATTTTGATCAAATGACTGTGGGGAATGTTGTGACGGTTGTAAGTGTGAGGACCCGTTGTAGGTCACTTTGTTCATGGCAGTTGTAACTTCAAACAGTCACTAAATGAATGGCTGTAAGTCAAAGACTATATGTGGTTTGGTGATGTAGTTTGTAATAAATCTGTATCATTTTAATTGTTTTTAAGTTGGATGATGAATGCCACCCCGAGTCTCATGTTGAGATGGGTAGGTATAGAAATCAAATAAACTATTGAGCCATAAAATATATTTGTTATTTAACATGTAACTGTAACAATAACATGTAACATCTTTTTAAAAAATGCAACAAACTGGTTTTTCTGTTTCCATTGCAACAAATTAACACATTTTTTGTTATTGAATTTGGTATTGTGTATGGAGATTCTCAATCATCCAGGTCATGATTGTCCCAAAGCTGCTTTTCCAAAAGGCAATTGGACTTTCTTGGTTGTTTTCCCCTTAAAAACGTTTTGCTTCTCATCTAAGAAGCTTCTTCAGTTCTGAATTTGGTGTTCTTCTCCATAGGGCACTCAATGCTACTAATCATAATAATTGTTGTTTTGATATGTATGAAACAGAGCAAGTAAATTTATAATAGGATCACATGTGGAATACAGTAACCAGTTATTTTTCAAAATAAGCTTCTATAATCCATGCTCAAAGCTTGAAGGAAACGGCAAGCAAAGCTTCTGAAACATTTGTCTTTGTGGACGAATGTGAAAACCAGGAAGCTTTGTGCAAGGAATGTCTTTATGCCATTCTTTTTTATTTATCGTATTCTCATGGGCCTTTTCCTTTCTTTTCTCAGAATGTTCATCAAACAAGAAGCTTTCAGAGTCAGACTGAGGTCTCTACCGGTAAGTCCTGAAATAACAGCCCCAAAGGCATGATGGGGAAAATGGGAAGGCTTATGTAAATATTGCACCAATAGCTTTTCAGAAGAAGCACACAGGCAATCGGGAAACGAGTGTTGCTAGCAGAATTTATATTTTTTATAGTTAAACTTCACACTAGAAGGCTGTTAACTTGGACAGTAGAAATAGGCACATTGTCAGAATGTATCTGATGAGATTGCAAAGCAATGCCGATTCCGAGACGATAAGGAATACATTCCATAATGAATTTTCTCATCATTATCTGAAGTTTACTAGGAAAGAATGCCCTAGGAGGCTGCTGGCCAGGGAAGGTATCGCTTCTCGGCCTTTTGGCTAAGATCAAGTGTAGTATCTGTTCTTATCAGTTTAATATCTGATATGTCCTCTATTTGAGGACTACATATTAAATGGATTTTTGAAACTGGGAGATGGAATAGGGGCTTGCTCCGTCCACTCCAAGCATCAGCCTGGTATTGCAGTACCTCCAGGAATGGTGCACCTCCCTCTGGGAGGAATTTGATTGGTTAAAGAATAGATGGAATAAAATAAGATTTCTACTACTGAGTTTTTAACCTTGAATTAACCAACTTTGTGTTGGTGTTGGTTAATTTCCTCCTCTCTAAGTGTTTGCATAATTTTACCAATAAAGTTGCAGAGACTTCTTCAGGAACTTCCTCAGGGTCAACATTGACCCTTTAAAAGCCAAAAAACCCAAGCATGTCACAGTCCTGTCTTTTGTTTCTTAGATGTTGCTATCAAAACAAAGGCAGAGATCTGTTTTTTGGTTTTTTAAAAGATTTTTTTTAATTATTATTTTTAAAACACAAACAAACATAAATCAATCTTCCAATACATACAGTATGTCAGTCGGTTACAAATCTTTTGTGCTTACTTTCAATCTTTGCTTATAGGTTATATCAATTCTCATACACACACACACACACACACACACACATATAATTATTATTATTATTGTTAAACATTTATTTAACTGACTGTTATTTCATCATTATATACGAAATAGTCTAGATTTTAAATTAATTTATATTAGTTTATATATTTATGACATTCTTTACTTCATCTTATATCTATAATGATACCTCATTTTTTTATCAGAGATCTGTTTATCTGTACATTTAAATGTACATTATCTGTACTTTTCATCTTTTTGATTGTATTGTTTAAATTATTAAAAGGCACTAACTTTAAAATATCTGTACATTGATTTTTTTTTACAATGTCTGTTGATACCTGTTGTACAGGAACTTGAAATAGAGATAAGATGCTGTAGAAATATGATTTAAAGGAACAGATTAAAATGTTTGTTCTATGTTTAGTCTATTTTGAAACATTAAATTAGAATCTGTTTTTTTTTCCTATGCATTCAGCTTTCCCAAGCCCTTTTTCACCGATCCTAAGAATAACTCCTGTGTAACAGGAGCAGCCTGCAATGAACTGAGACTGCATTGAGTTATGCAAATGTTGGTGAAATACAAAGAAGCAGAAAGCTCTTGGAATCTTAACCAAATCTGTGTCCATGGTATCCCAAACAGAATAAGGTCAGTCTTGAAAATCTTTTCCTCTTCTCCTGAAATGACCTTTAGACAGGTATTTCTTTTGGCACGTTTTAAAGCTCATGGAGAGGATTTCAAACATCCAAATGCAACATGTGACTTTCCGAGAGACGCGACAAACCTATCATATTTTAAAGTGCAGGGGGACGCTGGTTTCTTGCAGCACTTTTCATAAGGAAGAAGTAACCGTTTGTAAAATAATAGCAGTTTCTGGAATTCCAAACATCCTGAGATGCATGCGGCATCTACTTTTAATATTGGGGCACCCCCACATAAAGCTTGTAAAATAGACACCTGAATGAACATGTGCAGAAGGTTTTTCCTTCATTACTTGAAATCAAATAAAGAGGCCATAATCCATCCATCTGAAAAAACAACAACATTTCATTGGACAGAGTGCCAGGATTTCAAAAAGAAATCAGGTTGCTTGGTTGTTGTCTTAGAAAATGCTGGGAATTTTTTAGAATTTATTTGGGAAACATGGTTGCAAGTCCAAATTCATAAGAGAACATCTGGAAACTAATTTGGCCTTAACTTCTTTCTCAACATGGAGGCCAGCTGACCCTTAATCAGTGGAAGGGCTTGCCTCCAGAAATTGTGGGTGCTCCATCATTGGAGGTTTTTTAAAAAGAGATTAGACCAGTGGTTCCTAACGTGGGGCCTACACCCCATAGGGGGGAAATTTGATTTTTAATGGGGGCAATTTGGAACCTTGTTTAAACCAAGTTAATGGTTTTTTAGGGTTCCTCCATGTGAGTAGGAGTTCACTTTTTGAATAGTAAGAATTATATGTCATGGGGAGGATCAGGATTTTAGAGATGTTAGGTGGGGCATGGCCAAAAAACGGTTTGGAACCACTGGATTAGACAGCCTTTTGTCTGAAATGGAATAGGGTCTCCTGCTTGAATAGGGGGTTGGACTAGAAGACTTCCTTCCAACTCTGTTGCTCTGTTCTGTTCATTAACAGCCATGCGTTTATTCTTCAATCCTTGCCTTGCACCTTAGTGGAAAGACAGTGCTCTATGTAACATTTTTGCTCTTGCTGTACTGAAAATGGGAAATTTCCTCTGAGCAGAGATTCTTACTCTAAGGAGAGTCCTGCTGCATCTGGCATGGATTTTGTGGAAGAGACATTCAGCCCACTGGAGCAATTTCTTTTTTAAGAGCTTGTGGCTCTGCTTTAAGGGGGGGGAATACTTGGCCTCCCAACAGTTGTCTTCACCACCCCTATCTGGTTGGTAGGAACACTTGTGCTGTCCCCTCCCCATGGCCTTTTTAAGATGGAACCTGATCTCCCTTCCCGGGGCTGATAATACTTATTGAGGACTGGTCACGTGGATTGGTTTTGACAGGTGCAGCTGCAAAGCAGGCAGACGCACAGCCTGGAAGGACTTGGGGGATCTTGACCTCTAAGGGGAGCCGAGAGAGGGGAGCAAAGCAGAAAAAGAGACCGAAAGCTCGAGCGAGGGGGGGAACCGCGTAAATTGTAAGGGCAAGAATAGGCACAGAGAGGAAAAGGGCTTCGCAGAACAAGGCAACATGACGATGCAGATGGAAACTCACATCCAATACAACCATTGCTACATGGCGACCGAAGACTACATGGCACAGGAGGAAGACTGGGATCGGGACTTACTGCTTGACCCAGCCTGGGAAAAGCAACAGCGAAAGGTAGGAGGCCAGTTAGAGAGAGAAAACAGCCGATCCACGATATACGGATTGGGTTCCAGGCCCAAGGGTCTTTCTGAATGGAACATCTCCAGGAGAGCTGCTGGGTCATAAGCCGGCTTGGCTGCTTCTCTTAATTCCTTGCTGTCTTGGTTTTATCGACAAACTCGCATTTATTTCCAGTGTGTGGCACCAATCATAAATACCTGGTAGTAATTCTGGGGTGCGCCTCTTATCTTCCTGGGAGTTGTGGGGAAGCAAATCCCTTGAGTTGGCCTCAGTGGAGATTTCCGGAGTGGGAAGACAGATAAACGCTCCTGAAACCATGGATGTTGAGGTCTGAGGTCATACCCGCTCGGTGGACTTTGCAGGATGGGGGAAAGGCTTGTATTGATTTAAAAAAATAACCTGATGGTGGAGTCGGTGATAGAGTTAAACTTAACCTGACGGTGGAATCAGTGTCGGAATTAACTAAGCCTTTTGGAAATTGCCTGCTTTTTCTGATCTGAAATAAATATTGAACCGTAGTGGCACAGTGTTCAGAGTGCAGTATTGCAGGCTAACTTCTGCTGACTGCTGATTGCCAGCAGTTTGGCAGTTCAAGCCCCATCGGCTCAAGGTTGACTCAGCCTTCCATCCTTCCGAGGTGGGTAAAATGAGGACCCAGATTGTTGGGGGGCAAGAGGCTGTGTAAAGCCGCTTAGAGAGTGCTGTAAAAGCACTATGAAGCGGTTTATAAGTCTAATTGCTATGGCTATTGCTATCCCATAGAGTTACCCACTAGAGAAACCAAGGCATCTTGCACCTATATTATAGGAGTGAGGACTCACATCTAAGGGCCAGCTGCCATCTCTGTACATTAGATACCGTTGCCTGCAGCTGTCACCTCCCATCAGCCAGACCCATATCCCACACAGGACCGACCATGAGTGACATTTTGGGCACCGTACGTCAGGCGAGATTCAAAGTAGTACTGGTGGACAGAAGGGGTGTGCGGAGAAGAAGGAAAGAGCACATATGTCAGCAGAGTGGAATCTGCCGAAGGCCGGAGGAGCCACGTCTGAGCAATGCCTGGAATGACAGAGACCCAAGAGAGAAGGAAAGGAACCAGCTAAATATATCTTTTTGTGGCAGTTGGGAACTCGCCCTAGCACAGCTTGGTTAAAATATTACCCTGTTTCCCCTAAAATAAGACCTCCCCGGGTAATAAGCCCAATCAGGCTTTTGAGCGCATGTGCTAAAACAAGACCTCCCCCCTCCTGAAAACAAGGCCTCGCCATAAATATTAAACCTCATGTGCAGCCAGTCCCTGCCATTTCTTCTGGTTAGGGTTAGGGAGACAGAGCTGGAAATCAGGTAAGATGGCAAGAAGAGCCCCGTCTTGCTCCATGTGCCCCAAAATAATAAGACCTCTCCAAAAATAAGGCCAAGTGCTTATTTCGGGGTTAAAAAAATAAATAAGACGGGGTCTTATTTTGGGGGAAACACGGTATGACATATGGGCCGTATCCTAATCACAGGCTTTCAGAGATGGCCCTAACCTCTTTCCCCAACATAATGCGGGCTTGTATGCCAAAGCATCTCCCTTAGTAATAAAGCAGTCATTTGCAAAACACGCCAGAATATCTGATAGTAGAATAGGACTCAGAACTCTTGTGTGCCATGAGAAGGAAGCCACTTGCATTTTTTTTAAAAGAAAGAAAGAAAAGAAAACAATATCTGCTTTGAGTTTTTCAAGTCCCGGCAGCATTTGAGAGTGTATGGAATTTAGGGACTGAGAAGGAGAAAGGAATTCACCTTCTCCTTCCTTATTTCAGTTCAATCACGACCTCTTCTTTTCTAAGGATAGCAATGGGGGGTGGGCATTATAAAAGATCAGCCTCCTGTCACTCAGGCATCAATTCTGCTTTCTGTGCAACTCTTGTAAGAAGTGCTCTGCACCCCTCTTGGCTACATCTATCATTTATGGAGCCCCTGTAAGAGTTATAAATCTGAGACCTTCCTCTGAATTCTTGTCTCTGAAAACTTACATGTTGCAAGAGGTCCCTTTAAGCAGGGTTAGTTTTCAGAAGATTATTAATCTTTTCCCAAAGCGCTTTCATTCTCTGACATGGCCTTTCTTTGTAGGGCAAAGCATATGGGCCAAGGTTGAGCTGCGCTCTAAAAATCTAGATTTAGAATTTTTTTTATTACTCTCAGGTCTCATTGTATCTACTATCTCTTAGCCTCCGTTATCTAATAATAAAAAATATAGCGCCATACTAGACAGGTTCATTCTGCAGATAACATGATTATACGAAGAAAAATATGCAATATTCTGTGAACATAACCTTTTTTATTCTGCACCTGTTCATGTATTTTGAGGCAGGGAACTGGAAATAAGTAGCATCTTCTATGGAATATGGATGAGGAAATTCTCTCCGCGTTACAATAAAAAATCAGAAGGAAGTTGGTAGAACCTTTTCCGAGTAACACGTTTTATTAAACGTAATGTTTTTGTGAGCTGCAATTCCCACCATCAGCTCACAAAAGATTCTGCTTTTTAATAAAATATATTAATTGGAAAAGGAGCTACTGGACATCTCCGGATTTTTTTTTCCACTGTAGATGAGCTCAGCTGAGCTTTGATATTTCATGCTATTTGGCTATTAAATCAGATTTGGACTATGATATCTTGCCTTTTTGTTCTTATGGTTTCTAATTTGGTTTTCTAATGTTGAGGTCACGCTGTGCTTTACAAGTAGTTGAACTTGTACTTTACATGAAAAAAATCCCTGGTTCAGTTCTTAGCATTTGATCGATTATTCTATAAACTCTTTTTTCATCAAACATTTGGGATTTGTAGTCAAGTAGATCTGGAGAGCTGCATGTGAGGGAATTTTGGTGTTATTAAGATGGAGTGGCAGTCTGATTTGGCAGAGCAGCTTCTGATATTTTTACGATGCCAGATAAGCAGACAATTAAGTTTTTAAACGATATTTTGCTGGTATTCTCATGCCAATAATCAAACACAAAACCTACCTTGCTGTATAGATCCTTCACTCTACAATGCAGGTCGAACTAACCTCATAGTTAAATTATGGCCATTTTCTTACGTATCTCCTTGATTTGGTATCTCAAATGCACACCAGCATTCCTCACTAACCTTTTCAGATAAATAACGATTCTGAGCCAGAGTATATAATGGATCTAATTCACCTTCATGGCTGAGTACTTTGAGATACCATCAACATAATGTCTGAAAAAAGGTCAGCTACAAAAAATCTGGTTTCCCTAAAGCATAAATCAGGGGTGAAATCCAGCAGGTTCTGACAGGTTCTGGAGAACTGGTAGAGGAAATTTTGAGTATGGTAGTTTGGAAATCTGGCAAATGCCACCTCTGGCTGGCCCCAGAGTGGGGTGGGAATGGAGATTTTGCAGTATCCTTGCGCTGGAGTGGGGTGGGAATGGAGATTTTGCAGTATCCTTCCCTTGCCACACCCACAAGCCATTCCCACCAAGCCACGCCCACAGAATCAGTAGTAAAAAAAATTGGATTTCACCACTGGCTTAAATGTGATTAAATGACTCAGGCTGGCCTATGTCAGGGATCTCCTTTGGGCTCCATAGCCAAAAGGATCTCCACCTGTTTACTTTGGGGTCAAAGGCATGGTGGTCTTGTGATAACAGGGACGGGCCAGAAGAACATCGAAGATTGTGTCACAATGTGCCTGATCATTTAGGACAAGTTGTTATTGAGGCCTAGAAGTCCGTTTCTAGGAAAGAGTTACATTCATCAGCTTTGATTCAACTTCCCCACATTCTACTCTCTTCATTGAATAAACTTGTATGACTCCACAGAGATTCTCACTCATGCAGATCATGGTTGTCCCAAAGGGGCTTTTCCAAAACGCAGCTGGGCTTTTTTGGTTGGTTGGTTTTTTTCTTGAAAACGTTTCACTTCTCGTCCAAGAATCGTTTATTGGATGAAAAGCGAAATGTTTTCAAGAAAAATCCTTTGGGACAATAAACTTGTATCTTCTAGTTGTTGTTTTTTTATGCATTTAATGTAGGTGATGGGATCTATGCAAGTTGCACAGGCTTCTAGCTAGATCGCGTTTTTATAACCACGAAAGCTTCTGGTCTATTGTCATTGGGTACCCAAGAAATTCCTCTCTTCTGGTTTTTGCAATGTATGGTTCCAATGCTGGTTGAATTGGCATACGCTGGACCAAGTAGACTCAACTTTCTTCCAGAGCTTGTATCTATTTGCTCTCCTTCAATCAGTTCCACATTCCAATTTATCTAACAAAGCTTAGACTGCTGTTCAAACAGCACGGTCCATCTTGAGATCATCTTGGGATCTCTAGAGGGATCAGGTTGAGGAAGGATGGCCTACATAATTTTCATCCCATTGCTGGAGGAGGGAAATTAGACTGGATTAGACTAGACTAGACTACAGTAGAAATAGAATAGAATAAATAGCATAGCATAGCATAGAATAGAATAGAATA
>JANHFK010005581.1:18103-30376 GCA_036250565.1 Sibynophis collaris | reverse complement strand
TTAATAACAGGGTGTTTAGACCGCTGTACTACCAAGGCCTTTCAGGAGATAAATTGTTCCATTGATGAATTGTTCTCATTTTCATGAAAATTTCTCCTTAGTTCTAGGTTGCTTCTTTCCTTGATTAATTTCCACCCATTGCTTCTAGTTCTACCCTCAGTTGCTTTGGAGAATAATTTGGTTTTACATTGATAAGAAAAGCAACATCTTTATGAAGAAGGCAGAGAGCAAAGCTTACTTCTTTCCTATTCCAAAATCTGAAAGGTTACGTTATTTTTATTAAAGTCACCTAAGGGCTTGTGAAAATAACAATGCAGTTCCATGTGCACTTCCTTCAACTTGAATCACCTATGTCAAACAAAAAAATTACCAGCTAACCCTCACAACTGGTATGTTTTAATGCACTTGTGTATGACTGCCACACCTTATATGGTTAGTCCTTAACTTACAACAGATCAATTAATGACCATTTGAAGTTCCTACAGACTTGAAAAAATTACTTACGATCTGTCCTCAAAGTTACAATTGCTACACCACCTGTGATCACCTGATGATATTTTATATGCTTGGCAACTGATTGGTTGCCGTGTTCTGAAGTCCTGTGATTGCATTTTGTGATTTTTTTGCCTTTTTCCAGCAAAAAGAAAAAAGGCAAAATGGCTTTTCATTTATGACCATGTGATTTGTTTCACAACCACACGGTTTGCTTAACAACAATAGAGACTCTCTTAACGACCATCCCCAAAATCAAGTCCACATAATGCCTCAACTTACGACTGCAATGACTCATGGCTGAAATCCTGATCCAATTGAGTTCATAAATTGAGGGCTTCCTGTAGCCACTATTGACCCCAATGACTAATAAAATGTGGAACAGTTTGCCTCCAGAAGTGGTGAATGTTCCAACACTGGAGGCTTTGAAGAAGAGACTGGGCAACCATTTGTGTGAAAGGGTTTAGGCCTAGGATTTCCTGCCTGAGCAGGGGGTTGGACTAGAAGACCTCCAAGGCCCCTTCCAACTCTGCTCTATTCTGCTCTATTCTAATGAACAGACTGGACACATTTGCAAAGGCGGATGTACCTGGGTGTACCAGCTTCTCCTCCCCCACCCCATTTTGCTGATCGGGGATTGTTTCTTCTCTGCCGAATAACGCCTGGCTGTGTAGCTCTGAGTCCAGAGACTTATTTCCTGCTGATGCTGGGGATCTGTGGGGCTGGTTTTGCATCAGTCTGGGTATCGGGTGGCTGCTGCTGTTCCAGATGCCTTGCCCATGTAAGGCAGTTTCTAAAAACTGCTCTCCAGCTCTACTGCCGTGCAAGGTGGTTACGGATGAGCTAATGGTCGTATTTTGGAAGAGGACAGAGCTTAATTAGGGTACGGGAAGGGTCTCCCTGCCCGTCCCTGAAAGATAGATGGGCCTTCAGAATGAAGAAGCTATTTAAAGAGAGTTGCATCTCTTGAGCGAAACAAGTACTTTATGCACTCACTGTGTGGATAAACTTTAAAAATATATATATTTGGTTGGCGTTTAAGTATAATGTGGCTTCTTAAAGCAATCACCGTGTGTGTGAGACCGGCATCGATGTAAATTTGTTTTAATTAGTAAATAGCGCTAGACTTGTTCAGTAGATGACAAATTGGTTATTCAGTGTGAAAATTCTCTATTCAGCTATGAATACTACCTTGGACTTAGTATCTCCCTTTTAGGGGGGATGATTTGTATGAAATATTCAGATGTGAAGCAGAATAGAACAAGTCATGCATAATGGACAACCTCTTCTAAATGAAAGTTGTTCATATACACAATAATTTTTTTACTTATACCAACAAAAAGGGAAAGCCATGATCAATTTTCAGCTACTATAATTGCTCAGGGAGCAGATATCATAGCCCTTCCTCAATTCTGGCTAATTGGTGCTAGAATCTGGGCTGGATGCAAGGCATCAAAAATTCTGAGCAATGCTAAATCTTAATCATACTTAACACTTCTTAAACCATCTGTTTTTTAGATTCTTGCAGTACTGCATGCAAACATGCCTGCTCAGGCCACCCACTCACAATTTCTGGCTATTCAAGCTTGATCCAATCTTCTGGCCCACAGAGATTACAATTTAAATGCTGGTAATAGGGAAAACTGAAGTGGGAGGATGTGAGAAACAGAGCAATTGGAAGAGCCAGGGTAGCAAAGGTATGAACAAAATACTTTGCCAAGGAGTTTCATTTGGTTTTCAAAGATGCAGCAACATCTTTGAACATCCCTGAACTATGTTGTACTACAGTGTTCATAATTTGAATCTTCTTGGCTGAGAATGAGGAGAGTTGTGCTCCCCCACCACCTGAAACCCATAAGTAGGAGAAGCGTAAGCAGTGGTGGGATTCAAATAATGTAACAACCGGTTCTCTGCCCTAATGACCAGCTGGGTAGGAGTGGCTTGGTGGTCATGTGACCATGTGGGAGTAGCCAACTCAACATCTCTCACTTCGCTGGGCGCTTCACTTTAGCTGTTACAATGTAATAATAAGGGTTAACCAGAGAGGCAGTTTCTGTAAACAGGGCAATAAAGATTAGGCTAGAAACAACACCAGAATGTTTCCTTCCTGCCTTCCTTACAGGATTAGCCCTGTAAAGTGGGGAAAAAACAAAACAAGACTTCTTCCAACAACCGGTTCTCCAAACTGCTTAGAAAGTTAACACCAGTTCTCCCCAATACGTGCAAACTGGCTGAATCCCACCACTGAGCGTAAGATATAAGACTTCCTTGTAGGATGGGAGTTTACGCTAACTATAAGCCCTGGCATTAGGGAAACCCTTATCATGTCAATTATGGAATTATGGGAATTAAGAAAAAGACTTACAGGTCCGAGAAAAAAATACATAGATCCCTGCAAAAAATAAATTTAATACTCAGATTGCTAAAAAATGTTATCTCTCAACATACACAGTACTACAGATGAGACATACTGGGATTTGCATTTTATCTATGAGCCTGGCCAAAAACAAAAGGGAAGGAGGGAACCAAGGCCAAAAAAGAACAGGGCATGGATGTGATCCTCCTCCTCCTCCTCCTCTTTTAATGACCCCATAATCCCTTGCGGGCTGGAGTCTGGGCAACTGAATGGAGCTAGCAGTGTTTTAATGGGCGGGAGTGCCCTTCCTGTCACCAATGCGGAGTTTTGTTCAGCAGATATATTCTCAGTGTGAAGAGAGAAATATCTGCCTCTACCTAGAATCAAACTCACAGCCTCCTGATTGTGAGGCAAGAGCTCCAATAAGTTGATGTAGCAGCAACAAATAGTCTTAGGGGTATTTCACACAATATCCCAAGAGTCAAGACTCACTCAAAGATGCCTACACACAAAAATCCCTCATAAAATGCACATTTAATCTGCCCTAAAATCCTTTTTTCAAAATGTTCATTTGTAGAAGATGTTACCTGCACAGTTTTTAAATCAATAGGTGTAATTTCAGTGTATTTCGGTGTCACAAATGAAGTCATTAAATAAACCCCTGCATACAGTTCTACATATTTTATTAGGGTGCGATTCCCATCAGCACATTTCTTACTGGAATCCATAAGCGGCCAACTTCAGTTGCATTCCTCTTCTCCAAAAACGAGATGGAGCAAATCAAAACGTCCACCTCCCTCCCTCCCTCCACCAAACCGCTTTGTTGTGTTACATCATCTTTTTTTGGCTGTCTCCCGCAGCGCACAATAGAAGGGATTGCCTCTTTTGTAATGATGTCGGCAGCGGCCAAATCTGTTAAGCTTCATCAACAGCGGCCCACGAGACAAAAAACATTCCTGGCGTGGCACCTCCTGGGAGATATTTGCCTTGGCTAGCCTCATTGTGTTTGTTTGAAACCGGAAATAGCTTTTCATTGTTGTATCAGTCGCAAAGAGACACGCATACATACACACACACACACACATACAGAGTGAAGAGAGACAGGGGCTCAGATCCGGTCCCTGTACAGTTTGGCAATCATACAGACTGGGGAAGAGCCAAAATAATAAAAAGAATCTGACAAAGATAACCCGAAGCACGCCGACTGCTTTGCTCACATTATTTGATCGCGCAAAGGACTTAAAAGTCTTACAAGGGATGAGTATCAACTTGCTTTATAATATCAAACTAATTGCAAGGAGGAATCGTTGTATTTTGAGTCATTAGGCTACGACAATTGCTGGGAGAATCCTAGAAGGCATCTCGTCTGAATTACTTTTTAATCCGATTACAGCTCGATTTGCAAAAGTTCATTTAGTGACCTGTTCAAAGTTACAACGGCACTGAACAAAGTGACTTGTGACTGTTTTTTCCCCACACTTACGACCTCTGCACAAACCCCACAATCCTGTGATCCAAATTCAGGCGCTTGGTAACTGGGTCACATGACGGACGCTGTGTCCCAAAGTCACATGATCCCCTTTTGCAATCTGACAAAGAAAGTCAATGGGGGGAAGCCCAGATTCACTTAACAACCGGATTACTAATTTATCAACTGCAGGGATTCACTTAACAACTGTGGCAAAAATGTCGTAAAATGGGGCAAGATTCACTTAACAAACATCTTACTTAACAGATGTGGGGCTCAATTGTGGTCGTATGTCGAGGACCGCCTGTATATGCATATTGCATATGAACACTTCCAAGCGCTGTTGTAATGGCAGAGACAGACTCGGGCATCAAAAAGCTCTGTGATTTAATCCAAAAACAAAACAAAACAAAACACAAACCTTGGAAAATTTAAAGGACAGGTAGTCCTCGAATTAACAGCCACCATTGAGCCCCAAATTTCTGTTGCTAAGTGAAGCATTTGTTAAGTGAATTTTGTCCCATTTTACGATCTTTCTTGCCACGGTTTGTTAAGTTTATCACTGCAGTTGTTTTGCAATCACAAAAGGGGATTACATGACCTTTGGACACTGCAATTGTCGTAAGTATGAACCAGTTGCCAAGTGTCCAAACGTAAATCACGTGGCCAAAGGGATGGTGCAACGGTCATCAGTGTGGAAACCAGTCATAAATCACTTTTTTTCAGTGCCTTTGCAACCATGGTCACTAAACGAATGCTTTTAAGTCGAGGATTACCTGTCACAACAGACTGAGGGTGGGAATCTGAATCAAGAATGACTTCTTGTGTGCTCCAAGTTAAGAATGCGTAGACTTGTTTATTGTATATATAATTTCTTTATGATTAACCTTGAGTTGCTTAGGGTGGGTAGCAATCCGGTCTCCCCAGTTACAGTTTCCTCATTCCAACCACTCCTCCACTTTGAATTACAGTAATGAGTAAGCACTTATCTGATAGTCCATTTAAGCCTTCTGGGTACTGTATTATCAGGGACATGCCCATTGGAAACTTAATACAGACATAATAGAGCCGGGAAGAGCTACAGCCTGATCCTTTAGGATCAAGTGGTGGTTTTTATTTTTAAATATCAAAGTCTGAATTGGGAGTCACCGGAATTTAAAATGTGTAGGACCTTTCCTTTACTCCTCTTTTACTTTTCCTTCTGCCTGTGGCATCCTTTTTGTGCTCTAGTCTCTCTGAATCCCATTTTGCTTTTGTACACAATTTTCTCCCTCGGATATCTTTCTGACTTCTTGGAAGCCAGAAAAATATAGTCCATTCCTGTCTACTGATTGTCCACTTGTATTATATGGGTGTGCCTTCTTGCAAACATCAGTGGGATGACCAAGGATAATAATTGATGGTTATATGTGGACATCTGTCTCTTTAATCAGCTTAGTTTGGTTCGTTCAAGTTAAGCTGGCATTTTAAACAATTTGTATGACCATATTTGTTGGCTATTGCACAAATCATGCACATTTTCTTTCGTAGCTTAACCAGTCCTTTGTGAACTCACGAAGCAACTTTTTCTTAGAGATGAAGCCAGTTAAAAAAAATTAAAGCACCACGCTCAATTTAGAAGGATCCTCTAATATGTTCAGGACAAATATATGCTTTCCAATAAAGGGCAGAGCTTCAGGATAGAGGGGGGAGAAAAGAAATTCTATGAGTGCTGCGGAAGCTGGCTGAGAATAGCGTAGATTGCTGGAATTCATAATGTTATTAAATTTTCCAAAACTATACGGTACCTTAAATGCTATTTCAGGTAGCATTCCCCTTTAAAAAGTCTAAGGGGGAAAATGTACTGCTGTAATTGTTGATATATTTGCTTATCATCTGAACTGGAAAGTCAGAAAAGCTGCACCAACATCTACTGGGAATGCATAATGACCTTCCTATTTATACATCTGTCTTCATCTCAGGTGTGCTAAGCTTCTGCTACAACACATAACTCAGTGAAACAAGGAAAAATTGTCCCAGAATTGCATTATGTAAGTACATCCATATCTGTCTTCAAGTTTCAGATTTGGATGTACTTCCAGGTACGGAAATTTTCCTGGATGTTTAAAACTCCCCTCTCCCTCAATTCATATATTGAAGGTTTTTTGTTTGTTTGTTAGGTTTTCAATCAACACTTGTAACCATGCACATCCTCAAAATAGTTCAGAAATCAGAATTCTCCATACGTACAAAAACTCTGATTTGATTTTTTTTTAAACTGCAGATACTTTTAGAGCTTGCTATAGGGCATTGCATGCCTAGACACATGTCACAAAGTTTTCCCCCCATGCCATCACTCTGCTAAACGCATAATTCCCACAGTACTGTCTTATGCCTAAGGATAAGAATGTAGCAGGACTGTATTACTATTAACCTTCTCATTTTTCCTATTACCTGTTCCTTTTGGCATCTTATGACTACCAGTTTGTTGGTTATATTATATACCTTATGATTTATCACTTTGTTGTTTGTATGTTTATTGAGAGCTTATGTACTCGAGACAAATTCCTTGTGTGTCCAATCACACTTGGCCAATAAAGAATAGTCTAGTCTAGTCTATTTACTATTCCATTTCTTTCCCTATATTTTATATTCTGTTCTGTTTTTTTCTGTTCCATTCCATTCCATTTCTTTCCTTATTCTATTCTATTCTATTCTCTATTCTATTCTCTATTCTGTTCCATTCCATTCTATTCTAATTTTATATACATTCTATTCTTATTATTCTATTTTATTCCATTCCATTCCATATTCTATATTCTATTCTATATTCCATTCCATTCCATTCTAATTTTATATACATTCTATTCTTATTCTTCTATTCTACTCTACTCTTTCTCTTTTGTGTAAGCAAATGGATGCTGAAAAAAGTCTGACTTGTTGAATAGAGCTCAGGAGAGATTTGATTTGCAAGGGATCCATTTTGCTCATTTGTAATCTTTTTTGGCTTTGAAGACAATGCAAATGAGGATGCGTGCTTGTATATATCCTCTTTGGACTAGGGAAGCTTATCCAGCATTATGATTTAATAGAAAAGCTCCGGAATTAATACTTAATCAAGAGGAAACTCATATGGCTGCTGGATTTGCTAAGCAATGACAGAAGATTTGTGAGACTCCACACTGGGATTAAATATGTTTCAATCCAAATGTGCAGTTGTTCATTCTGTTTTATATTAAGACTTTTATTTACATTCTGCTTTTCCTTTGGTTAGAAAGGCTGGCTTCTAAAGTAATTATGTAACGGTGGAATAGGCTGCCAACCCCCCCCCCCCCATACAATAGATATATGATTGCTGCTGTTCAACTCTTGGAATTTAAGGCAATCAATTTTAATTTATCTCGTTTTGTACCGAAGGAAGTTAGCGTCCACCCCTCTCTTAGAAGAATGAAATATTTTAGGAAATATTAAAAAGGCAAAATATTATGTTTCCCTGGATGAGAAAAGGAGAAACATGGTTTTAAAGACAAAGCATCTTCCTGCAGCTCCCTCCCCTCCCCTTCAACTCCAGGGTGATGGGATTAAGACCCTCAGGACATGATAGGATTAGCCCTCTACCCACTTAGCAACAGAACTCACAACGTGGCAACTGGGAGATAGACAGCCTACAAAGTTAGTTAAGACCCCCGCCCTCTGGGAGTCTGACTACCAATCACAATACATTTCTTACACAGGAACAGGAAGCTCTAAGGTGGGACCCAACAGGGGACATAAAACCCAGGCACTCTCAGCATCTCTGCCCCTTTTTCTGCTCAGGAACTCAAGCTGTATGATCCTCTTCATCAGTAAACCTTCTTTCCAAGCAACTTCCATGAATCCAGTGTTTTTTCCCCACTTGGAACTGAACCCAGAAGGATATTTCTTCCAACAGTACCAAAGGCCAAGCTTTTAGCAGAAGCCATAAAGTTAAAATAAAAATGTGTTCCACAAGGGATTTAGCAGATACTTATTCTGATCTTTCAGGAAAATAATTTCCTGCCAGTTTATTTTAGCTGACAATCCAAATAATTCACATCAATGTAGAGCTTCCCATAGCATTCCAGCCTTAAAATTCTTGCTTCCAAAAACAGTTCCTTGAAATAGACCAATGAGCAGACATGGCCCGAATGTTTTCAAAATAAATGATTGCTCTTTGACTCTGTAAAAAATGTATTTTTAGCATCTCCTTCTATTTAATTCTATTCTTAAGGAGAGAGGAACTGAGAAATGGATGCAGCGCTTTCGTTTACTGTTCCCATTTTGGTGATAGAATGATGGGAATGTGCTCTATAAGAAAGAGCAGACTTAGGTTGCATGAGTCCTGTATAATTTTTGTCTAGAATATTGTAAGGAGTGTCTGAAGTGAGGGAACATAGAGATTGAAGGATTTTCTGTCAGCCTCGGAATATCACATTTAATATCACAACTGGAGCTCATATACAGGTAGTCCTCAATTTATGGCCACAGTTGAGCCCAAAGTTCCTGCTGCTAAGTGAGACATTCGTTAAGTGAGTTTTGCCCCATTTTACGACCTTTCTCCCCACAGCTGTTCAGTGAATCCCTGCAGTTGTTAAATTAGTAACACGGTTGTTAAATGAATCTGGCTTCCCCGTTGACTTTGCTTGTCAGAAGGTCGCAAAAGGGGATGACTTGACCCCTGGGACACTGCATCCGTCGTAAATATGAATCAATTGCCAAGGGTCTGAATTTTGATCATGCGTCCCGCTGCAACGGTGCCATTGTAACTTTGAACGGTCACTAAATGAACTGTTATAAGTCGAGGACTACTTGTATGTAAATCCTTTTGGCCAGAGACCTACTTTTCTTCCCCAATACTACCCCCACCATCCTTGATTTCAGCAATCTTATTTAGGATGACAAGAGTTTTTCTGGGGGGGGGGATTGATCTGCGCTCCTGAAAATAATTCAGATTTTTATCGGGATGTCTCTCTCAGTGTTTTTCCTGCTTCTGTTCTACATTATTGCTGACTCTCAGGCATGTGTGTAGGTTAGCCAAAATGAGCAAACACATCCAGAAAACCGGGGATAAGTTTTTGGCTTGTGTCATTGTCTACCTTTCAAAACAGATCAGGTCAGGAAACAAGACACCCCAAGAAATAATAGACCTCTGTTGATACACAGTAGGCTCCAATAATAGAATATTGAAAAACTGATAGAATTTCTCTTTCTATTCCCTGTTTTCCTGGGCTAAGCTCGTGTTTTATTAATGCTTGCCGTGTATTTTCCTCAAGACCTTCCTTGTATTTTTCTACAGCTGTGTTGACATTCACAAAAGCCAACAAGATCCATTGACATAATCAGGCTGTTCTGCCAAGCTCAACTATCCGCAAAAAAAACAGGGAGCCCTAGATTTGGATATAAAAGGACCCATGTTCAATCTTTATTACAGATTAACAGAGTTGGAAGGGACCTTGTAGGTCATCTAGACCAAACCCCCCACCCACCCAAGCAGGAGACCCTACCTACCCCATTCCTGATAGATGGCCATCCAGTCTCTTCTTGAAAGCTTCCAGTGATGAAGCTCCCACAACTTCTGAAGGCAACTTCTGTTCCATTGATTGATTGCTCTCACTGTCAGATCTCTCTGGCCCTTCAGGGTAGGATTAGGAAATGACACCATTATAATATGTATGCAAGGGAGATCAAATATTTGTTCAATATAAGGCCACGTCCTTTTTCTTAAACCCCCATATTGCTGTTTCTATGAAATAAAAAGTTACTCAGGCAGAAATATTGGTAAAATGAATTACAAATTATTTTAATGTTCCTATTATATTTTTATCCATGGACTAGGATTACTGTAAATCCGTTCTGAGAGTCAGTTTGGTGTAGTGTTTAAGTCATTATCCTAGAAACTGGGAGACTTCTGCCTGCTGCTTCCAGCTTAGGCACAAAGCCAGCTTTGGGCCGGTCAGTTTCTCTCAGCCCTGGGAAAGGAGGCAATGACAAATCGATTCTTTCTGCCAAGAAAATTTTAGGAGAATTCGTTCAGGCAGACTCCAAGAATCAGACATAACTGGGGAGCGGGCAGGGGAGAGAACCATTTCACTTTCTTTTATGCAAAACTACAAAATAAACATTTGCAGAATAAATATGGACGTTGGACGTGTAAGAGCACTCTGTCAGGAAGCATCATCTGCAAAATATAAAACACATTCATTTCAGCTGCAGCTTTTTGTAGGAAAGCAATGCCTAACCAATCAGTTCTAGGGGGTGTAGGAGTATGAGTAGCAGATTTGAGTAGCAGATTTCTGAGGCTACAATTAGGAAGGTAGAGGATGAGACTTTTTTCCCCATGTTTTATTTGTTTTATTATATAACATTCAGTTTCCATCAAACAGCATATGATCTGGATACGGTTATTTTTAATCAATCATAATCCACATATTATAGTACCCTGTTTCCCCGAAAATACGACCAACCCTGAAAGTAAGTCCTACTTGATTTTTACACATGCAGCCAATATAAGCCCTACCCCCAAAATAAGCCCTAATTAAGATGCCACTCGCTCCAGAGTGCCTGGGTAAAAGTTAAGCTAGGGTGGGGATGTGTGTGTGTGTGTGTGTAGCTGCCCTACTACTTACCTTTGGACGGTTGTAGCCAGCCCTAACACACCCCGACACCTGCCTCGCCGTCCTATTTGTTCTGCAGCCGGCAAGGCTTTCCTGAAGATCTCTAGCTGATAACAAAGCTCCAGATCAATCTGTTTATTGGCTCTGTTCTAGGCTGCAGAGGCCTTCAGGAAAACCTTGCCGGCCACAGAAGAAGTTCCTGAAGTCCTCTGAAAAGGAGGCCAGGGGTGACACGAGGTGGATGACATCCCCCCAAAATAAGACCTGGTGCCTTTTTTGGTGGCAAAAAAATAATTAAAAAAATAAGACATGGTCTTATTTACTTCCAACACTTAGCAGATCTGTCTTTATACATTTTTACCAATCTTGCCGGTACAAAATGCCATCTATAAAACATATAATACAATTTTTCCTTATATGCAGGATGAGACTCTGAAATTTATTAATCTGTTGTAAGCAATGGTGGTATTCAAATTTTTTTACTACTGGTTCTGTGGGTGTGGCTTGGTGGGCGTAGCAGGGGAAGGATACTGTAAAATCTCCATTCCCTCCCCTCTCCAGGGAAAAGTTACTGCAAAGTCCCCATTTCCTCCCCATCAGCTGAGACTTGGGAGGCAGAGAATAGATGGGGATGGGGCCAGTCAGAGGTGGTATGTTCCGATTCTCCGAACTATTCAAAATTTCTGCTATCGGTTCTCCAGAACTGATCAGAACCTGCTGAATACCACCTCTGGTATTGTAGAAGAAGATAAAGCAGAACTTTCCGGACCAACTTGTTAGGAGAACACAAGCTCTGTATATTTCATCACAGCGAGAATTCCTTCATGCTTAGAAGCTTTTCTCAGAAGCCGGTTCTCTGATTCCACCAAAAGATTAGAGTCAGAGGAAGTTAAAATGCTCTTAGTCCTCTGTGAAATGAATGGATTATGTTTAACATGTCCAACTCATTTTGATGAGCTCTGATTTAATCTAGATCCAATCTCTTCTGTCTTCTAATTTGGGAGCACACGATAACACTCAAGTGTTTGCTGAGCTGAAGATAACCAACGTTCATATTTTCTTTTTAATGAATGTCCTTGTTCAACTGTGCTTTTTAAAAAAACTCGGTGGAATCCAAGCAGGGAAAACAATCTTGAAATGAATACAGAAATGTCAATATTCTGTGACAGAAGTGGATAAGACGGTGAAGTGAGCATGAAGATGGGGGACACAGTGACATTTTTAAAGATTTTCCCAGATTTTAGTTTGATCCTGGAGCTTTTAGTTCCCTACTAACTGTTTTTGTCCAATTTATGCCACATTAACTTTCATGCCTTCTGCAAAAAATTACGTGAAAAGTGTTTTTT
>JANHFK010005579.1:43622-54131 GCA_036250565.1 Sibynophis collaris | reverse complement strand
AAATATACAGGACCTAAGCCATGGAGCGCTTTAAAGGTGGTAACTAAAGCCTTGAAATGCACTCGGAAGGCCACAGGTAGCCAGTGCAGCTCCCGGAGGAGTGGTGTTACATGGGAGGATTAGTCTTACTGTTGACAATAAACAACTTTTCTGATAGGAGAGAAAGGTAGATTGCCTAGTGGAGTAATGCTCGTGAATGAAGACACTTGTAAATGGGTCTAGGACAACTCACCATGGCCAACTCACTGTGGCCAATTTGCTATGGTCAACTCACCACAGCCAATTTTCTGTGAGACTCACTGCGGGACAAGAATTACACTAATATCAAAGGAATGGTGGAATAGAATAGCAATAGCATTTAGGCTTATATACCTCTTCACAGTGCTTTACAGCCCTCTCTAAGCGGTTTACAGATTCAGCAGATTTCCCCCAACAATCTGGGTCTTCATTTTATCAACCTCAGAAGGATGCAAGACTGAGTCAACCTTGAGTCAACAAGTTGTCCCATTCCACTTGCCAATAAAGTATCATTAGTTTATAGATCACTGATAATGTTTTTAGCTTCTAGATTTTAAGTAACATTGAAGTATATTTCTCTTCTACTATCAATACCATCATGAAAAAGACCCATATATATATGTGTGGAAATCATTAGATCAGTATGAAATCACCAAAATTTAATTTATCTGCAGAGATAAGGCTATCTTCAATTTCTTAATGCTTGGGTAGTACCCACTGAAAGTAAGCAGCCCCTTATATTGTTAGATCCTAAAATTGAGTTACCTTGGAAACACGGTGGTAGCCAATGTAACTCTTGATGCCAAAGTGTGACATTGACAGCTTGATGGGTATCCATAATTATTTGAGCATTCTAGTCTAGCTGTAGTTTGCAATTGGATTTGCTTTTCGACAAGAATTATGTCATTTGGACTAGCGAAGCAATTATCCTAGCAGCCTAAACATCCTAAGTACAAGAGTGCTTTTGAATACTCAACTCTTTTTTATATGCATATCCCAGTAATCCTTACAAAACTAAGTGGTTTTCAATTTGTGATGAAATCTGTTTTTTGTTTTGCTTTTTCCACTGTGGTCTTTTGGAAGTTGCTGAATGTCACAATTGGCAAAGCTGACAGAGGTTGCTGGCAACTTTGAGTTGTGTTCTGTTTGATAAATAATATTTCTCTTAACTTCAGAGTCCAAAGGCAAATAGTTAAAAAGACAAACCTCTCATCCTAAATCAGTGGATAGAATTATCTGAACTAAAAACAGCCCTTTGGTGGTCAATAATTCTAATTCCTAATTTTTTTTTCAACTTAAGTCATGAAGCAGCCACTTTTATAAAGCTTGATAGAGTCTGGAAATAGCCAGTTCTATACTGGAAACCACCCAGGAATTGAGTATACCCAATCTTAAGTCTACAAAGTAGGATATAAATGTAATTGATAGAATGGTATGCTGTCTATGTTCAAATATCTCTGCTGCCCTTTCCCTATTTAATGAAAGAGATAATTACAGGTAGTTAGACCTCTTTCCTATTGTCTTGGCTACTCTGGATCATCTAGCTAGCTAGCATTAGTTAGATAGCTCCATAGTAGCCGTGCTTCAGAATTAATAAGTGAAAGAATGTTGGATTGGTATATAATGGAGTGGAAAACACCATTTCTGTAGTCTCTTAGCTTGGGTAATAAACTCAAACTACCCAGTACAAATGAATATGGCTGTTGGCATGCAGAAATGCAATCCTTTATATCACTAACAACTTTCTACCCATTATGAAAGAATAAACCTGTATGCAACCAAAACCACATAGATTGGTTTAAAATTTAATTATGAATGTTTAAGGCTATCTTTGGCTGTCAATAAAGGACACTATTTGTAGGTCAGGGTTGAAACGAGGGCTCCTTGGTGCTCTCTGTGCTTGGTTGTTTTCTTGCAGATGTTTCATTACCCAAACTAGTGCTACTACTGATGGTGTTACCTAGTTTGGGTAATGAAACATGTGCAAGGAAACAACCAAGCTCAGAGAGCATCAGGGGACCCCTTTACCCTGGGCTAATTCATTGTACAGTATTATATTAATCCAGGACTAAATTATTCTTGACAGGAATAGTAATACCATTCACTTAAGCTTTTTAGTATGGAAGATGATTGTCACGCTTTAATAATGCCTGAAGCTTGAATCAACAAGTCAAAAGGAACCATCTTGCAATGTGCCTTTGAAATACTGATATCTAGTCAGGAGTGATAAATAAGCTTTTGCAATGGCATCTGCATGTTAGGGCTTTACTCAGTTTGTTTGTTTTTGTATTGGTTCTGTTACCTAGCACTCTATGAAGTAGTGGCTAAAAAAGAAAGTGACACAAAAAGAATTTAGCAGCATGCTTTTATAAATTAAGGGAGTAACACAGGATGGGTGGGAATACTGAAATTTGACAGCAAGTTTAGTTCTAAATTGTCTCCCAGACAAACATGTTTTTTATATTAAAATGCATTTAGTTTCTTTAATTTATATGTAAAGTAGACTAAAAGAAATTTAAGCCAAATGCCATTGATCCCAGGACAAACTAAGCAGGTGTAACTTTGGGTTCATATGGGGATAGAGGCTAATCAGTTGGAATTGTATATAGTGTGTGATTTATTTTCCAAGAGATGTTTCAGGGCAGGAAATCAGAATCCATGGTGCTATATTTGTGCTCTTGCATCTTTTGGGGATTGAATCTAGTCTGCGGTCCATGAATACCTATGAATCCTCTATAAGTAACTTTGATCACATGGTGGAAGAAGGTTAGATAGGAGTATAATTAATAACTAAAAGAAAATCACATATTACTATTTTAATTATGAATACCACATATTGATGTCCAGCTGATCATCAGAACAAGAGTTTAGTAACACCAAAACGTTTTCAACCTCACATAAATGCAAACTTGTACTTATACCAAACAACTAATATTATGAAGCTATGATCTTTGACAAATACACATTACAGTTATATGTTATTACAAAATATAACACATTATGAGGTTTTTTAACATGATTGTTATACTTGCAGAATAACAAAATATGTATGGTTTATTTGGCCAATTCCTGATTTGTTTTCCTTCCATTTCAATGGCAGGATGACCAGTAATATGAAAATTAACTCAAGAATATAAATAATGCATTTACACACAAACATTTACAAAAAGAAAAGACCATCTAACCAGCTGCTTGTGGTTATACTTCTGGTTGTGCAAAGGGACCAATGAATAGGTTCAAAAGGTTATAAGGAAACAGAGATTTAGGTTACTATACTGACATTTCAGAGGAATTTCAGTTGAAAAGACCATTTCCTTGTTCAGTTTTTGGAAATTCAGAGAGGGCTGTCTTCTACAATAATTCCTCAGTTTTGGGGCACAATTTAATTATTCCTAGAGTAGAGGAATCTAGACTAAGGGTTCCCTATGTGTAAACGTGCAACAAAAGCAAAGATGGGAAACTAATAATAAAAATGGGAATTATGGTAACTGAGATTGAACACAATGAAACAGTCCCACTTCTGAAATCTTAATTAACACAAAGTAATGACCATGGTTGAGTGGCAAGGAAGTATTTATCTATTTATTAGGTTTGTATCTTGAGATTATTCTGTATGTAAGTTGTTGACTATCCAACAAAGTTCATTATTGAATAAAGCTGGGTTGGTTCTTAGCTTAACTAAGAGGCAGGTATGCCACTGAGGTAAAAACCAGCAATTGGCAATGCTCTTCTTCTCAATCCATCAATTTCTGCTAATATCCATATACAGAAGATACACAGCTGCAAGAACTCCTGTAACAGTATGTTGAAAAGTCTTTGGGAAACAGTCCAAAAAGGTACTGGCCTAGGAAACAATCACATGATGTCTTACTTAAAGACTGCTTCGTTCAACAATTGAGATTCCATTCCCAATTGGGGTCATAATTCGAAGATTAGCTGTACTTACATTTCTCCCATTGAAATCAATATGACATTGTCACCTGGCATCCAAATGCCCTGAGACATTTGCATCTGAATTAAATAAGAGCTTTGTACCATATTTCTGAAGATAACAGATTTATCTGTTGTACCTCTGAGAGAAGCTTTCAGGTCATTCTTAAATACTTTTTATATGAGTTTCATTGCTCCTTAGAAAAACGAGTTACAGTGTAAGTTTAAAGCTCATTCTTGCCATTTCTATAGTAGTGTCATTGTTGCTTATCTGTCTACATATTTTATAAATTGCATTTGAAGCTGTTAACATTCTCCCTTCAAGGCCTAATGACACTCATTCCACACATGTTACTTCATCATTTGTTTTTGTTCACATACTTTACTGCTTAAGTACAAACTCTATCAGCAATTCTCAGTCTTGACCCTAAATGCCCTGGCCTTAGGAAGTTACTCTTCACATTTCTTGTTTCCTATGTTTTTAAACTTAACTAACCTTATCCTGTCTTTCCATGTATTAGTGTTACTTTGACATCCTCTTGGTGAAGTATGCTTGCAGAGACTTGTAATCCTTCTATTTTCTATTGCAATGGAGTAATACTTCGTTAATAAAATTATATAGAATACCACAAAGAGATCTAAAGCAGGTTGGTTAAAGCATCTTTTTTTAATGCTATGTAATAGACTTTTGCATATAGAGGATGGTTCTAGACTTCAACTTTAACCTCTGTATCAAATGTATTCTGGAAGCTGTCTTGTTTATCTTCTAGAAAAATGGAATATTACCAGACCTTATGGAGAAGGAAACACTTATAGAGGCAAAATTTATACATGCCCTTGATACTTATTAAGTGAATATTTCAAAGGGCATTGAAGTCTGTCATCCAAACATTGGCCAGAAATAGACCTGCTTAATTTGAACATGATTGCAGTCTCACTGTGTATAGACTTTGTGTTGTGCCTGTTCATTTTTACGTATCTTAATACATTTGTTTATTCACTATATTTGTATACTACAAGGATTTCAGCAGAAGCTTACAACCTTTGAAACATCCATGATACAAAAGTAAAATTAAAACATCTACAAGTAGTAAAACTTCAGTTAAATTTGAACATAATTTTTAAATCTATCCAGTTCATAGGAAGTAATATTAATATTCACTCTTGACAAAATTAATCTAGAAGAGCTCTGTCTTTAAGTAAGAGTAAACTCTGAGATAAGATAAGTTTGCTTCAAAGAGCCAGGGCCATAACCTTGAGGGTGGGGTGTGTGTATTGGAATCATAAAATCAGAACCAGATCCCATTTAAACAAAAAAACCATCAGTTTTGTTTTTCAGTGTTTATATTATCCTGAGATGGTGGGGTATTGGGTTGGATTTAAATTATGTAAATTTAGTCTTTGGTTTTGTCAGTGTAGATAGTCAAAGTTGAAATCCAAAAAATCAGGGAAAGTTTCTTCTCTCTTTCCCCTTGTTTCTATATGTAAGAGCACCTCAGTTAAGAGACTTTTTTTGGTTTTAAATTCTGATTGGCCATTTAGACCGCAAAGTAGACCACATGTTGCTCTGCAACCAAACTTTCCTTCTTTAATACAAACTTCATTGACATGAACATCAAAATTCAGTGGAGGATTTGTAATCAGTATAGATTGAAATATGACTGTTATAAAATGAGTACTCTAATTGTGAGACAATTCCATTGTGGCAGAAAATGTCTAAGGAGCACAGCTCTAAAAGCAAGTGATAGACAAATATAATGTTGTGAGGTATGGCCCTCTTGTGGTATCATTTGGGTTATTTTTTTTTTCTTCTACCAGTGTTTCGAAATGACGATAGGCTTTTGAGCCAAGGTGACCACATTAGCAATAATGGGCTGAATTCATTTCCTGCTCTTGATTATACAGTCTTTTTATTCCTCTTTTATTTTTTTTAAATAACATTTTTGTTATTTCTTTAGGAATTCATTTAACAAAGTTTGGATAGGTTTCATTGCATTATATTTTTTTGGGTATACATTAACTTTTGGTTGTATGTGTACATTATTTATACCTTATGACAAATGAATGCTGAGTGGGTGAATTTGGCTTGCAGTTTGCACACTTTTTCATTTATTTTGTGGTATCAAATGCCCTGTTACTTTCTCTTGTGGTTTATGATATTTTAATTTTTGCCCTGCCCTCATTTGGTTCCAAGTCAGCTCTTGTAAAAGGAGAAAGATAAAGACATTTGAATAGCCATTTTGCAGGATGCAGACCTGTAAATGTAGTCTTGTTTTTGCATCCACACATTAGCAATATTAAGAATTCCTTTGAAGGCTGTGTAGAAAGGATTAATATTTTCACATGCAACATAGGAGTTTATCCCACATATCAACCCATGAGGAGGACCATAGTTTTGTTGTCACATGACAATACCCCTTAATTGTTTATGTCTGTGTTTTCTAGATTAATTTTTCTAAGCAGATACAGATTACTCTTGAGAGGAAAGTTAGATAACTGTTTTCTTACAGTGCTCATAAGATCTATAATATCTAAGAAATGTACAGTATAAGGAATGTAAACAGTTATTTCTGTTTAGGAGTGAGTTTATGTACACTCATCATTTGAAATACGGTCTTAGAGGAATTGGTACAGGAGATAAAAGTTTGTCAAAACTAGATTCATCCAGATTAGAACTGGAGTGTGGCCATTCAGCCTGATATTATGTGCTTAGTTACTGGAGTTGAAGGGAAAGTTTGAAATCAAGAAATTTTGCTTTGTTTTTGTTTTTGTTTTTAATTTATTTTTTATAAAAGAAAAGCAAAACAAAACATAAAACCTTTTATACAGTCATACAGTGTCTCAGTTGGTTACAAGTTTTTGTACTTCCTCTTATTTCTTCTCCATGTCATTATTTATATCATTCTCCCTTATTTATTTGATTAGAATTATTATTGAAAAATTTTGCTTTGTTAACCGTCTTTCCAATGCTAAATTAATCCAGAGGCTTCCGTTTGCTAGTCCCTGCTTTTTCATGTCTGAATACGTTTTTGAATCTTGTTCTTACTCAATGCAGCAAATCTAAGATGCAGCCATAGTTCAAATATAGATTTTACATTTTCACATTTTCCCCCTAGTTAATGCTTTAGAAATGCTTTAGAAATGGCAGATGCTTCTTTAGTCTATTCTGTTCTGTTCTGCCTTTTGTTAGCTGAAATAAACTGATTTGGTTATTAATTAACAACAGATGGAATCACACATCTTCCAAGTTCAGAGTTATTGGAGACGGATGCTTTGTTTAAAGCATATTTTAAAAAACAATAATATAAGCTATTGGCTACAAATTAATTCCCTGCACTAACAGTTTACAGCATTAAAACAAAAGAGATTGGTAGTATATAATGACTTAAACAGTTGATTTGCACATATTCTTATTTTTAATCTATTTTTATTTTATTCAAAAAAGTTAAAATAGAAACACCAAAAAAATTGTAAAGAAACAAAGAAAACAACTAAAACAAGACATTAAAAAAGAAAAAAAGTGCATTATAAAAATGACTAAAAGGACTAAAAAGGAATATTAGTTTCCCATACCTTGCAAAACAGACCCAAGGAATTTTAAACTACTAAACTACTAATTTTATTTGTAAGTTAATGTCATCTGCATACTTTATTAATAACAAAATAGTTCACAGGAAAAACAATAATAAAAAGACAAGATTGAAATCCCAAAATCCCTCTGTTAACAAACGGAAATTGTAATCAACATGTAGAAAATTTATTACACCTTCTTATCTCTCCCAAATCATCCCCAAAATTAACACTGATTGGTCCTGGATCAAATACCCACATTTGTTGTTTCTTAATAACATCTCTTATCAATTGTTGACTAAACAAGATGAAATTGTTCCCCAGTTAAGTGTGATAAATCTATTACATTTAATCTAGACTACTATCTCAGTCTGTTTCAATCCACTTAAAAAGACCAACTATCAGTTATCTCCTCAGACGGTTTTCTGCTGTTGTATAAGAGTATAGGCTTGAACTTCAGGGAGGTGTATAGAGTCCACTCTTTTATTTCTGGGTCCATATTTTCTTCCCAACGAATCTAATGCTGGCCACATTTCTTTTGTGGGTTTAATTTATTTACAGTCGTGTGCCTCTGAATGTTTTCCACAGCCTTTATGAGTTCATCTAACTTTTTAAAAAAGCTTTCAATTAAGAATTGCATGTTGCCAAGCAGTCTTTTCAAGGGTCAGCCTCTTTCCCTTCTCTGTACTCTGATACGCTGTTAGAGTAGATAAAGCAGAATAAGAAAAAAGACAAAGGAACAGGAAAGATATTTTCTGGATATTTCGATTCAAAATTAAAAGAAAATGAATTCCAAACTTTTTGCAAATTGATAAAATACAAAATCCCTGTAGTAAATGTCCAATAAAAAATTAAAAATTAAGCATATCTAAGGACATGCTTATGGAAAAGCAAGTTATTCAAAATAACATAATATAAATCAAAAGGGAAAAAAACGGTCTAGCAGGTGGTTAAAATAAATCAGCATTAGCCAACCAGTCAACTTTTAAAGTTAAAAAGCAAAACAGGATTCAAAAAGTGAAGTTAAAAGCCATGCATGCTTAAAAAAACAAACTGCCATGACGAAGATCTATGCCCAGTGACTTTCTGACCGCTTCCAAAGGGACCTTCCAAACACTCCCCTTCCCAAGTGGGTCCACAGTCGTCCAAAAGCTCTCTTGGGTCATTCCTAAGTGTTCCCATTCAATCCAAGGAGCAGCACTGCCAAATAGCCAATTTTGGAAGCAAAATTGGCAGATTGTTGACAAGACAGAAAAATTTCCTTACCGTTCAGCAGCCATCTTGGGGAAGAGTCCGCTAACTGCATATATTGTGAATTATAGAGTCTTTTAGTAAATGCAAATTTATGTTATGTTTAGTGCAAAGGACAAACACTGTGACTCATTTAGAATTAAGTATTATGAATTTATTAAATCAAAATATTTTCTTAACAGTTTTAGATTTTATAATGTCACATTTCTGTTTTGTGCACGAGTAAACAATGAAAATGCTTTTTGTTAGTCATTCAGGAGTATCTTTTAAGCAACACTTAATACATTTTAGAAAGAATCATCAAAACGAAGTATGTCTGCATTTCTTAAGTCATCTGAAATACATGTTTTTGGATTCAGGAAGTAAGATATTTCTCGAGTCAATTAAAACAACTCAATTTACAAAAAGTAAATATTTCATCATAATTCAAATACGCAAATATTTGAAGTTTTTTTTACTACATCTTCGACTATCGGTAGAAATGGCTACATACAGTAACCAAGACCAAAGTTTTACTGTTTATTACAATCCTTTAAAAGTAAAGGAGGTGGGTTTATTTATCTGCTTGGGTAACTTTTAAAAAATTGTGCAAAAGGCTACTTGAATATCCAATCTATTGCTTTTTTAAAGAGTGGAATAAATATACTTTTTAATAAAATGTTTTTTCAAACTTTAGAAAAATTCTTAATTCTTTGTAAGAGGCGAAAATGAAATGAAATAAAGCATTTTATTAAGCAATCTGCAGTTTAACAATTTGTTAAAATGCTTAGAAATGCTATGCTAGTATCACTAGATGGCACCAAGTGCAAAATAATGAAATGGTATGGTGCCTTATAACTAAGCTACTCCAGAATCTGATATCTCACTGAAGATGTTGAAGTTGTGTATTGGGAAGAGAGAGGAAAAATCTAGTGAAGGTTAAGCCAGTGGGGCCCAAAGTGGGGCCGTGCCCCACAGGGGGGCAATCTGTTTTTTAATGGGGGCAATTTGGAACCTTGTTTAAACCAAGTTAATGGCCTTTTAGGCTTCCTCTGCACGAGTAGGAGTTCACCTTTTGAATAGTAAAAATTATATGTCACAGGGTGGGCATCAGGATTTTAGAGATGCTTAGGTGGGGCATGGCCAAAAAAAGGTTGGGAACCACTGGTTAAGCAGTATCAATGAAGCAACATTATTCATACAATTAAGAATTCCAGATCTATCTGTCACAATTTGAATTTGATAAATCAGCAGTTCTTTTATTTTTATACCCAGATTTATAATGATTCTTTGGTTTCAGATATACATTAAATCAAGATGCTTACTTATCTCCACAAGAAATAATGAATATTATTAAATCAATGAAAGTACAGATGATCCTCATTTAACAATCACTCATTCAGTGACCATTAAAGCTTGCAATGATGCTGAATGGGTTATGAGAGATCCTCAATGTTCTGGTCCTTGCAGCATCTCCACAGTCACATGATTGTATTCTAGACACTTGACAACTTGCCTAGATTTTCAACTGTCACAGTGTCCCAAAGTCACATAATGTTTAGTTATGTGGGTTAGACAGTATCACCACCAGATGGATTTGTAACTGGCTGACCAACTGCACTCAACATGTAGTCCTTAATGGAACTGCATCTACATGGAGGGAAGTATGCAGTGGGGTACCCCAAGGTTCTGTTTTAGGTCCAGTACTCTTCAACTTGTTCATCAATGATTTGGACGCAGGGATAGATGGGGAACTCATCA
>JANHFK010005579.1:5960-22357 GCA_036250565.1 Sibynophis collaris | reverse complement strand
GGGAATGGAGATTTTGCAGTATCCTTCCCCTGGAGTGGGGTGGGAATGGGGATTTTGCAGTATCCTTCCCCTGCCACGGCCACCAAGCCATGCTGCATCCACAGAACCAGTAGTAAAAATTTTTGAATCCCACCACTGGTAAAGTGGTATCATTCCCTGGAGTATTTCCTAATGCTCTTTGCTATATCAGAGCAGGGCAGTACTGAAGCATTTCAGGGCATTCAGTTTGGAGCAACATTTATGCTTCTTATTTAAAATCTGAAAAATTATAGATTGCTAAGATCTAAAATACAAATAAAGTCAAGAGCAGATGTTTTGTGCAAACTCTATTGCAAAGCCAGGGTAACAGTTTCTGTTTTTTGTCAGGAGCTAGAAGATGTAAATAAATGGGGCCTCCAAGTGTTTAAAATAGCCGAATTATCTGGGAATCGACCTTTGACAGTCGTCATGTATACAATCTTTCAGGTATGTTTAAAGGGAAACAACTTTTTTCCCTTTTCTTTTCCAGAGGCTGAATAAATAATTCAATTTCCTATGCTGAATAAATAATTATTTTTCTCTCTACAACTGCAGGAACGGGAGTTGCTAAAAACGTTTAAAATTCCACCAGACATGTTAATTACCTACTTGATGACGCTGGAGGACCATTATCATGCAGATGTGGCATATCACAACAATATACATGCTGCTGATGTTGTACAATCAACACATGTACTTTTGTCAACCCCAGCTTTGGAGGTAAGTCCACAATATCTAGGTGAAATTAACAAAAAAAAACATACTTGTGAAACATACTTTCAAGTCTCACAATACACCAAAGTGGCTTGCCAAATGATTAGTTACTGAGAAAATAACTTTAATTTAAATATATCAACATTTGATACAACTTTATTATAAAAAAACATTTTGTAAATTGGACTTTAATCTTTTTTCCTCCAGAAAAAATAACAAGCACGGTGGTTGTTTGTACTAGTAGAGATCCAAGTGTAAAAGGGGAGAGAACCAGTGCAATTCTGTTTCACTTAGAACATTTTCTCCATTAATCATTCTTCTCTGTTCCACTATCTTATTCCTAAATATTTCCTCTTTCTTTCTTTCTTTTAGGCCGTTTTCACAGACCTGGAGATTCTAGCTGCTATTTTTGCCAGTGCAATACATGATGTTGACCATCCTGGGGTTTCAAACCAATTTCTTATTAACACAAGTAAGTTAGTTTATTTCTGGGTCCGCTGATTGTCTATATACTTGAGATTCCTTGAACAAGTAACAAAGAGGATTTTTTTTAAAAAAAGAAGATGATTATGGATATGTAAAGTTTCTGCATACATCATGTGGTCAGTCATTAAAAACATATTTCTAATCCAGTGTCCCTTTGTCACAATGGGAAATTGAGGAATGGGTTTTCCTGTTCACTCAGTCAGTTGGATATTCAAGGTCTTTCCATTCTTACTTGTCTATGGGAAATTTACACAACTGGGAAATCTAAGGCAGCTTTCTTCTGATAGATTGTTGGAAGTCCCTGAATGCTACTTATTCCTCTAGGTCAATGTTTCTCAACCTTGGTAACTCTAAGATGTGTGTAGTGACTGTGGAATTCTGGGAGTTGAAGCCCACAAATCTTGCTGCGCTTCAAAATCACTGCTCTATATTTTTTCTTGGGTTTTCTAGCCCATTTGGAATCCTTACACTATTAAAACTCTTGTTGTCATGACCTTTACCTGGATGAAGTAGTGGATCATAAGAGAAGAATTTCTGAACAAAAGTATCTCAAATGGGCTAACGTACCTAATACATCCAAAATCAGGATCAGTATTTTTGAAGAGAATGAAATTAGGGGAAGTTGTAGCTGCTTCACTATTGCTATGCTGCTGGGCTGCTGCTGCAGTCATATGATCTTCTTGTTCAAATTCTGCTACAGTTTCCCAGCCAATCTCGCAATCCATCACTCCTTCCCCCACATACTAGCAAGAAATTGATTCATCATGTGGCTCTCAAGGAAACAAGTGCGTGAAGAAAAACCTGGATATTTTTATTGCTTTATTGCCACCTGCAGAGGCACACAACATGCACATGCATCTATATTCCATTCAAGAGAATAGACCACTATGTATGTATATCCATAGTGGTCCATTCTTCTATATTTCTTCACAAACTTGTGAAGTAGGTGGGAAAGTCACCAAGTGAGCTGCTATGCCAGCATGTGGAGTAGAAATGGCTCTCTCTGGTGTCAGACAAATACATTAGCTACTATGTACCTCAGTCCTTGCCCATCCAATTTTCAACTGCTTCTTACTATGAAACTGAGTGTAGCCTGGTCCTTCCTTTGGCCACTGGAGTTCAGGTAGATCAATCCTGCCCTAACCTTCAGGAGGTCACATTATCTTATTTTTAAAGTGTTCTGAGGTAACAATGGCAATATACAATATTGTAAAATAAATGAATCTCATCAACATAAGGGGAACATCATGGTGAAGAGATGACATCAAACATTACTGTGACGTGGCAAGGGGCCCAAGAGATAAAGAGACAGAGAATGAAAGGGCTGTATTTCTGCAGAGCCACAAGGAAAATTATAGAATGAGGAGAAAAACAAAGATCAACTTCGAATGTGTGGGAAACACTAATTACTGCAAGAGTCCTTCAATATGACTAGAACATCAACATCAGCATTTCAGCAGAGGAAGAAGAGCAAGGAAAAATGCACAACTTGCACAATGTCACATTTCTACTGATATTGGTACCATGGCTAAAATCTGCCCTCATTGTCATAAATTACTATTCCCTAGAAAAACCACCAGTTTCTGCAATATGAAGGGAAGGGTCGGGATAGGCAATTTGCAAGCTCTGCCTAATGAACTTCTCATTTTATATAGCAATGGTGAACCTATTGCAAACAGGTTCAGGAAGAACATCAGATAATACAACTGCCTCTTTCAAATGACACCCTTTGGTGCCAAAAAAGTCATTTGAATGAGGAATGGATAGAATCCTGTGATTATTCAAGGGCAGATCCACCATTATATCATTACCGAGCTGGAGGAAGGGAACAGATTCTACCCTGGACTTCTTTTCTCCTCCCCCATCCATATCAGGACTGCACAGTCTCTTCCTCTGGGTCTCTTTCCGGGAAAGGTCTATGTCACCAAAACTCTCCCAAAAATGTTTCTTCATATGCACATTCTATCACAGAGCTAATGCTGCTCAGTTTCCCACGGAACTCCTTGATTCAAGTGAACTCTCTGGATTGCTATCACATAAACTGGAATTGAAGATCATCATTTTAATGAGGTTGATAAAAATAGGATCATCAACATGCTCACCAACATCCGATGATGGATATGGTACAAGGAGATGATGATTTTAATGAGGATCTTTTAAAGCTTTGCAATAGGAATGCATACAATGATGGAAGGAGTCCACAGGAATCTCACTGTAGCAAAAGAAACTTTGGTGAATTCAAAAGTGACATTGTCACAAGTCCAAGAATTGCAGTCAATTTATAAGAAGGGACAGAAGTTGTCTCTCTTCTGTGTAGACAGTTCCCAATGCAGTCTTGTTTTCCTCTCATTATATATAAAGCAGAAGGACAAATCATGGAGAATGTGCTAATTTATTTGGAGAAATCAGTATTCCAGCTTGGTCAGCTGTACTGTATGTCACTAAGAAAAATGTATGTCTACCGAGGAAAAAGAAATGTAAACCAGTATTCTTAAAGAATAGCACATCAATCACAAATATTGTTATCTAAAACAGGGCCCCCCAACCTGTGGGCTATGACCCACTATTGGGCCACGGCCTATTCACAAAATGCAAATGACGAGCTATCTGCAAGAAATATAAATCCTTCCATACTTCACCATCCAGTCAGAGCTGAAGAAGCTTCTTGGGTGAGAAGCAAAACTTCGTCAAAGAAAAACCAGGAAGTCTAGTTGCCTATTGGAGAAGTATCTTTGGGTACTTAGACATGATACTAGAATTCAGCACATTCAAGTCAACAAACTGACATATAATTAAGGAATCATACCACGCAGAGGGAGGGATGATATTCCATTTGCCATTGATAGGCATGCCTCCAAGACTTTGGGGAAATTCCATTATTTGATTACATAATTATTGAGCATTTGTGCTATAGATTGGAAGCTTTTGCTGAAACGTTTGTTCATGATCAGCCCCAATTTGCTCTTATTTTGTTGCCCTTGTGATTTTCAAACCATTTCTGGACAGAGAATTGGAATTGGAGGAAAGTCTGTTGTCAGATTTGATTTGCAATTAGCTATAGTGTTGCTTTTTTATTTCTAATGTAGTTGGATGTTTTGGATGCCATAACATCTAAAGATGTTAAGACCCAAAAATATAACTTCTATAACAAACAAAGAAAAATGCAATTTTTATTATTAACAGTGCTGTCTTTGGACTTTCTTGTAGATTCTGAACTTGCCTTGATGTATAATGATTCATCAGTCCTAGAAAACCATCATCTAGCTGTTGGCTTCAAATTATTGCAGGAGGAGAATTGTGACATTTTCCAGAACTTGACAAAAAAGCAGAAGCAATCATTGAGGAAGATGGTCATTGACATTGTGAGTTGTTTTTATTAATAGCAATAGCACTTAGATTTATAACCCTCTTTAAGTGGCTTTGCATAGTCAGCATATTGCCCCCCCCCCCAGCAATCTTGGTCCTCATTTTACCGACCTCGGAAGGATGGAAGGCTGAGTCAACCTTATAGCTCAAATGCAAAATGATGTACCTGATATTTGGGGGGGGGGGATAGTTTGAAATAGGTCTTATATTTGATTTATGAAAGTTATGTTTCCATAAGATCCATAAGATCTATCTATTGATTAGGATATTTTCACTGACTGTCTCTTTCCTTACCAAGCTGTAGTAGCTTTTAAAACAGAAGCAATTATTGTGACCTTCACCTTCTGTTTCTCCTCCAAGGTGCTTGCCACAGACATGTCTAAGCATATGAATCTATTGGCCGATTTGAAAACAATGGTTGAAACCAAGAAAGTGACTAGCTCTGGAGTTCTACTTCTTGATAACTATTCAGACAGGATTCAGGTAAGGTACTCTGCATTTTAAACAAATTATCTTCTTTCTTTACCTCATTACATTCAGATGACCTGTGTGTCTTGACTTTTTGGACTGACCACCGTACATTTTGCCAAAACATTTTTCCGGTTATGGCTGCTTGTAGGGCATTCTTCCTTGATGAGGTGCCTCATCTTACAGCTGTACTTCACCCTTCCTCACCTTCATTTAGTGATGCTAATCTACATTGACTAATCAGTTTGTTCTGCTAACCACAGCGTTTGCAGCTTGCAGAAACACTGTTACAAGTGAGGCAGTGCAGACCACCTGCATACTCATACCTATTAGTAGAGGAACAGAAATGTATTTTTTTCAGCCAGAGCCTTCATGTAAACTGTCAAGAGATTAGGTGCAATCCATTATGTCCCCCACTGTATTTTGTTGCTCAAATGTCAACACTATTATTACACTAATGGGTCTATACACAAGTAGGAGTGTCTGAAGTTTCAATCCATTGCTTTGGTTGGCTTGTTGGTTGGATGGTTTTGTTTGCTGAAATGTTTCTTAACCTACAAAGTTCTACTTAGCAGTGAAGGGTTGGAGTTAGTTTAAATGTGCATGCATGTTATCCACATTTTAAAATTAATTTTCATTCGTAAATCATTTTTAACATTTCCATTCGAAGCGGTACCCACCACTGCAGTTTGGCTTTCAAAATTCCATTCAAATGCTCATGCAGCGTGCAGGCCAGACCTAATTTAGACTATTCTGTCAGTGTCTGAATTTTTTTCCGGCTCTTGAGAGTGGCTAACAGGCTTGATTAATTCCCACATATCTTCCTAATGGATCAGTCTTGCACTTACAACATTTTTGGCCTTTTAATATAGGCAAAGCTATAGATGTGAGATAATTGGTAGCTATTAATGTCAGTGTGAAAAACGCATAGCATATCATCCTGCTGGTGTTCAGAATAAACCTTGCACTCCATGTATTTTCAAGATTTCTGTTTTCTCACCCACTAAATGTGCAAATGGAAAAAGAGCTGTGTCTCCAGTAGAATAACATCACAAGTTTTCTCAATATTTTTTTCCTGTTTAATTTAGGTTCTACAAAATATGGTACACTGTGCAGATCTAAGCAATCCAACAAAGCCCCTCCAGTTATATCGGCAATGGACAGATAGAATAATGGAAGAGTTCTTTCGTCAAGGAGATCGAGAAAGAGAGAGAGGCATGGAAATAAGTCCCATGTGTGATAAACACAATGCATCTGTCGAAAAATCACAGGTAATCATTTAATTGAAGGATGAAAAATCAATGTAGATGATTTAGAGCAGGGGTGTCAAGCTCACATCACGGCGGCGGCATTTGACGTATCGGGACTTTACCCCCCTTCACTAGGGGGAATGGGTGTGGCCAGCATGTGATGCATCCAGCCTCCGGGCCATGAGTTTGACAGCCCTGGTTTAGAGAATTCTATAAGCTGTTCAAGGAAATAGGCAATAACTGTTGAGTGATATCGGACATTCAGCATAGCTAGATAAGGAAACTGATTCTACAGGAAGACAAGAACTATGTTACATTGAAAAGACTATACTAATAGAATTTTGGACTTTATCTCCTCTCCCTCTTATATCTCAGTGAACCAGAGAGGAGTCTACCTGAGTTTGTTCCCAATGCTATCTCGTTTCCCATGATTTAAGGACTATTATTTCTTTGCTTGTAACATGGTTCTTGTTTATTTCCCTCAAGGTCATCTTTACATAAATGGTTGATACAACACTAAAGCCTACAAAATAATGAAAGATTAATTTGAAGTTTTCATTTAAAAAGAAAAATAATATAGAAAAGAATTAAATAAAGAAGATAGCTTCTTGTGAAGTTAATTTTAATAAATAATGTGATAAACTTAATTCCTTCCTTCTTTAGAATAACATATCTCTTTAATTCTACTTTGTAACAGGTGGGCTTTATAGACTACATTGTTCACCCTCTCTGGGAGACCTGGGCGGACCTTGTCCACCCAGATGCCCAAGACATCTTGGATACATTGGAGGACAATCGTGAATGGTACCAGAGCACAATCCCTCAGAGTCCTTCTCCTGCACCAGATGACCAAGAGGAGGGTAGACAAGGACAAACTGAAAAATTTCAGTTTGAACTAACATTGGAAGAAGATGGTGAATCAGACACAGAGAAGGACAGTGGAAGTCAAGTGGAAGAAGATACCAGCTGCAGTGACTCCAAGACTCTTTGCACCCAAGATTCAGAGTCCACAGAAATTCCACTTGATGAGCAAGTGGGAGAAGAGGTGGTAGAGGAAGAAGAAGAGGAGAATCAGTCAGAACCTTGTGTGGTAGAAGAACGGTCTCCTGACACGTAACAGTATGCTAAGTGCATAGCTCTCTATACTCTCTCCTTTTCTGTTTTTAAAAGCTGAAAATGGTTTCCAAAGTGCATATCATATGGCACAACCATGATCATGCCTCACTGTCATCTGCCAGAGTTGTTTGTTGATCAAAAACTTAGTTCGGCACTCAGGATTAGTGTGACCAGAATTGTTCATCTCCATGGCACCAGAGAATGAAGGAAAACATCTGCAAAGAACAGTTGAATTAAGAGTTCAGCTTGGCTGATTTGATGAGAGACTGACAGCACTCACAGCTGTTTTTCAAAAGGAGTAAAGGCTGGTCCAAAGCTAATGTGAGTGTGTGTGTGAGATTATATGTGTGTTTTGTATTAGGTTTTAATTTCACGAGGAGGCAATTAATACCATACGTTTAATGATTAACACCAGAATCTAAAGAAAGTGACCAGCAAATGAATCAAGTTGTCTAGTGGAAAATAAATGCACTCAAATATCGGGATACAACATGAATCAGTAGGAAGATGAAGCTGTGGAAATCACATACTTTTCTAATTTCAAGTCTTCCTGACACATGACTGAAAAAGGTGTAGCTCAATGGTTGCACTGAAGTCTGCATTTTGTATCATATGTAAAACAGAAATCTTTTTGTAGAGTTTACTTTTATTATTAAATGTGTTGGGTTATTATATTTAAAAGAATGCAACACCCTCTGAATTTCATCTGCCAATGGCTTTTTCTTCCTCCCTCTTCTCCTATCCCAAAAAAGAGTAACTTGCAAGTTTTCAGTACATGTATATGCTACACTGGATAAATTGAATTTTATATTTGTTTGCACTTAGATTTTCATAGCAATTCCTTCAACTGTTATAAAATAGCCTTTTGTTTTATAGACCAATGATACGTATATGATGCTCTGTTAATTCTCTCTCACCCAGTCTCTTATCATAGGAAAACACTTCGTTTTCTGTCTTTTTTTCTTTGTAAATGTCCAAAAGCAGCAATATATTATCTGCTATGAGCTCTTTGGCCTCACAGATAGCTTAATCCTGCAGATCCAACGTTTATGGTTGTGGGTTAATTCCCCTCAACCAAAACAATTATTTTTGAAATCTAGTGGAACACTAGAGTAGCAGTTCCCCAACATTTGGGTTGCAACAATTGAGGGGTGGCAGGAATTTGGACCATTAGGACTCAATCTTCCTATAGTAGATGCATTGGGGTTCAGAAGGTTGAAATGAATGCCAAGTAATAGTGCATGGAAACTTGAGAATGCTCTATAACGAAATTATTGGATACTCATAAGTATGAATAAATTTGGATCTGAGGTTTTCAGATCTATGGCCAGTATAAGTGTGACTTTCCTATTATATATACAAATGTTTTATTTGCTAACTGAATATTTCCTTTTCCATGAGACAGTTTGTTGCAGTGAACAATAGCATTGTAGGAGTCTTTTGCCCCAATGACTTTCTAGACCAACAAATAACTGCTTTGGTTGGGGGCATGCGGGCAACTATTATTGCACAGTACTTCAGGTTGTATTTGTGCAAACAGGTCAGGAATTAACTGTTTCTAAGGGATTTTTTGTTACATCAAAAACTTTTTGAGAGGGTTTGTGCTATTGTGGGACATGCACTACCCTACAAAACTGACAGGTTGTGAGAAGAAAAAAAAAGCATTGCAAAGCAAAGTGTAGACTGCCATCCATTGTAGAATTACATGCCATTATGGCTGTTAATTAAAATGGGATTTGCGTATCTAATTTTAACTTTGGCTGTAGCATACAGCTATAATTACGTGTAGGAAATCTATGCACAGTATCAGACATTAATGCAGATTGATGTCTGTGAGGATTGAAGTGGGCCATCCTCACCTGACCTGTGCTGCCTTTCTCTTGCCAGATTGCATTAGTAGGCACATATTCATGCTGCTTTATCAACATGGTACATTTCTTTGACCACATCGATCCTCTATCTTTGACCTACATTTGCATAAAACAGCTCCTCACCGTATGCAAAAGCTTTGCACAGAGTTATTGTAATCCCAGTATTGAAGCAACTTTGTTGGACTGGATTTGAATCATGAGTCTTTGTTTTGCTGCAATGAAAACAGAAATAGGATTGGATTGGATTGGATTGGATCGAGCCTAAATTAATAAGGCTTTAGTCTCATTGTAATCAATGGAACTATTCCTTCGTTTATTTAGAATTAAGACTTGTTTTGTATATCAAGTTCTTACGGTAAGCACTGACTAATGAGGATTTTTGAAAAATGTTTTAATATGTTGACTCTTTCTTAGTTCTTAATGCTTTTTGTTTTTAAAAAAATACCAGCTAGGGAAATGAATGGAAGAATTTCATCAAATTGCTGTTAGCATGAATTCATGGCCTCTCCTTCACTACTTTGACATTTGTACAGTCCCCAAGAGTGCCTGGAATTTCAATGAAAAAAAAAGCAATATAAATTCCAAAAATCTAAATGGACATAGAAGGGTATTTTTTTCTGCACTAATAGTTTAATCAATAAAGAGAAGTGCTCTCTGGCTTGAAGCCAGCAAGTTCTGAGGAAAGAATTGTTAAATACATAAATATCTTTGCTTCTTAACAAGACTTCCCAAATATTACTTTCAAGGAGGTTTCATTCATTGCTGGATCTTGTTAGAGTGCACACTGTAAGATTAAACTTTCAAAGAGAATGGAGACTGTATTGTGTATTGTGTAAAAATACACCCATACACATGGACAATCAAATGATAGAAAGCATAATAATTTTTAGAGCCAGGGATTGAATGCACTGTACAATCTTTTCTGTTTTGTTTTTATTTTATTTTGCCTGAAGTGTGTGATAGCACACACATGGCTGAAAAAAAATATTAAAAGGTGACTTTACATGTGCTCTCTGTTTTTGCCACAAGTAAAATGCAAAGCATTGGTACAGTTTTGAAAAGGAGGGTGGGAGAACGGGGGAAAGGTGAGAGGAATATGAGTTTGCATTTATACTTTAGCTTGCAAGTTACTGTTCTTGGTAATGTTGTGTCTGTTCCTTTTGATTTCTGATTTCATGTCATTGTTTCAAAAAAATGTGATCAGATAATATAGGTAGAACAAATCACATTCAAAAGCTTTTTTTTAAAAAAAACTTGAGAATGAAATGAATTTTACAACTTCGTCATTTATTTTACAATGCATTTATTTATTTTTTATTTGTGCCATGCATATTTTTTTCTCACCAAATGACCTTACTTGTAATAAGTCTTGTTTGTCTCTGTTTACAGCTATGTATTTATTGTAATGTATATAATGTAATGTTAATTGTAAATTATAAGTTCTTATTATAACATCATCCTTGCCAGGATGGTGTTGCTATATTTGGAAACTCTTGGTGAGAGAATTAATATTGTGTATACATGCTCCCCTTGTACATTTTCCCCCCTCGTGTAATATATCCTATATCACCTTAGAGCTTGTTTATGGAAGAGTTGAGAAAAATGATAAAATACATAGATATATAAATTAAAAGCTGCAGGTCTTTGGTCCCAGGGCTGTGCCTTAACTTTAAACAAAATTTTCTTCTGTTTTGCTGCATTTGGAAGAAAGGTCGTAGCAAACATGGGCTGGGCGTATCTCCAATATGCTTTTTTATAAAGGGACTTCAGTTGTGTCCCATCTAGGAATGTTCTCTTTTCCACTATCTAGGATCCACTGAAGCTGAGTTTCGGGGAGAAGGGTTTTTTTTTTTAAGGGTAAGATGGCAAGAGACTGTGCAACTGAAACTGCCATCTTGACTCTTTGAGACACCATGTGGATGCCCCTGCTGGCATCTGACCTCTTTTTTGGATAAATGCCTTCTCTCTAATGGAATATACATTCCCCTTCAAAGCATTTCTTGAGGGATTCTTCACCTTTCTTAGAGAAAGTAAAGGAAAAACAAAATGCTACCGACACTTAATCAACAACAATGAGCACTAATCAATGGCAGCTACTGCTCTCAAGCCCCACTGAAACAAGGCAGTCACTTTCTGTCCATACCAAGGCAATTCATATAGGCAGATTATACCCATTATCTTTAATACAGTGGATCTCCAGATTAGACCTGTATTGATATAGCGCTGTAAAACAGGACCTATTGCCTCCAGTAAAGGCTTCCAGACAGCCAAAGCTTACTTCTGTATGAATGGATGTACAGAAGAACGTCTGTAGCTTTTCTACATCATTGAAACACTACCGTTTGTTTTAGACAAAATCAACAATGGCCTGAAATATGTCTCGCTGCTGCTCTTGGACATGAAGCTTCGTAGTTCAGATACCTCATCTCCATTCCACCTGCGCCCAGCCCATGTAGCATGTGATCGCTCGGTGAAAGGAGAGATTCTTTTTCAAGAAAAACAGAGCCGCCTCCTTGACACAAACTGTAGATTTTAGCAGCCCTGGCCCAAAGGAATACGATCGCTTTAGTTTTACACAATATAAAAGGGACACTATTACAACAGAATTCCTGAACAATATTTTCGTTGTTTTCAGTTGGTTTTGTTTCCTTTGGGTATGTCTTTAGAGTGACAGAGTATGCGAACATTGCAAATAATTCAGTGGTTTCTTAGCCTCTCTTACAGCCTATGGAATAGTACTGTATGTCAGATACCTTCATATGAAATTTTTATATGCAATGGAAATAAAAGCATGGGTTGATTCTGCCTAGGTAATTTCATTTGACTTTTTTTTTGCATGTCAATTTATCTTAACACAATGATTGTCTCATAAATGAAAAGGTTGATCTAAAAAACAAGGTGAAAAGAAGAATGGGAGTTGGATGATGTTATGGTTGGATGTACAAACAATTGTGGAGGGAACTCATTTGAAGTAAATAGGAGTAAAAGGAGTTAAATCCAACCTCCTCTTACTAAGTGAAAAAAACTGCTACAGAGCAAAAAAAATTTTTTTAAAATCAACAAATGTTTTCTATGTTGCCTTATCACTAAGAATCTGGAACTGATTTCAAGAAGTATATGGGAATGATAAATTAGCAAAATTAGTTGTCCCACAGTTTGGGCAACTCTGAATCTATCCTATCATTTCTAATGTACCTACAGATAATACATAGAAGGAAAGCCTGATTAGTATTTGAATGGGAGACCATCATGATATACCAAGCAACATTGAGAAGTTGGAAACCATTGTAGAAAAATGTGGTGACAAATTATTTCCATGTTATTGCCAAGAAAAACCTACATGGACATGAAACAGCCAACAAGAAGTGTGAATCACAGAAGACTCAATTTTACCCTGTGCTGCAGTCAAGAGGAAAAAAATGCACTGGGAAGCCCATCGAGGTTTTCTTTCTCCAAATCTTGTTTGTAAAGACAGAGGCTTGTTTTAAAGTTTAATCGTGGTTTGGGAAATCAAATTGGGAAATTTGACAGATGGATGGATGGTCTACTTGTACTTTCTGTGATAAGGCATCCCTTCTGAACAATTGCCTTCCCATCTGCAGATGTATTTGGGCATTTCAAGAGGCTGCTTTTCATTATTAGGCTATTTCAAAGCCTAATTTCAGTAGCAGTGTGTGTGTGTGTGTGTGGAGTGTTGGTGTGAGAAAGAAAGTGAAAAATGAGATATGTGAGAGAAAGTGAGAGAATAAGGTGAATATATGACAGAATTTGAGAGATGATCAAAGCTATAGTATTGGTATGTGAGAAAGAAAATGCTGAGGAAAAAAAATGAAAGATTTGAGAAAAAGTGGACTTTTTGCATGAGAGAGAATCCTGACAGAAATGAGTTTATAGAATAATATTGGGAAGGGAGCCATGGAATATGTCCTCACTGAAGTGCCAGCTGTCATTGGATCTATCCTTGCACTCTGCATGCAAGTCCACACATAGGTGCTTTGGGTGGAAAATGTTTCCCCAGCAATTCTACCATTCTCTGGCCACTGCTTTGTAACAACTCTAAGAAATGAGGTTAGTTTTATTGCTCCTGCAATTAAAATGACAGTGAAAACTGCTTAGAAAATAAACAGGCTACAACATGCCAGAGAAATGTATGAAGGTAGATGAATGAGACTTTAATGGAAAGAAGACATGAAATGTGTATGGGAAAAGAATTTGTTAAGTGCTACAAAAATGCTGAGAGAAAGCTATTAACAAAATGTGTGCAGTGAAAAATAGAATTGCAAAATGTGATTAGGAACAGGGAAGAATAAAAGAAAACGCTACATGGTTTTGATTAAAACGTATAACGTTTTTGGAAATGAATGAAGGCACCTAAACACAGAAGCTCCAGCAGAAGAATGGAAGTGATATCATCGAAGTGATATAATTATTTGGGTTGAAACAGGAAGTGAGAGAATGCTGGAAGTTCGACTTCAGAGATATGTATGAGAAAGATATCAAAAATGGAAGGGAATGCTATAAATATTAATGTTCAAAAGAAAAATAGATGAAAAAGAAATTAATGCTGTCAGAATGTTGAAAAATGGAAAGGTGGTAGGTGTAGAAATGTCACTGGAAAAAGCATTACAATCTGAAAGTGGTTTGCTTATAGAATAACTTTGCAACTTGTTTACTGTATGTAAAGTCTGCGCTTGACTAGAAAATTGTTGTCCCCGTACATAAGAAAGGACAGCAAATGTAAATTGATTGTTGTTGGGGTGAGGAGATTTTTTTTTTCCTTTTTGCAGAATTATGATTGAAAAGATACAAGGGATGACAATGAGCAAAATTTGGGAAGTGCAATATGGTTTTATGCCAAACAGGACAGAAAAGTTTGCTTTTTAGCTGATCATTGAGAAATACATGTCTGAAAAAAGAAAAAGAGCATGAATACTGGTAATTCTTGATTTATGACCACAAATGGGACTTTAATTTTTGTTGCTAAATAAGACAATTATTAAGTGAGTCGCACCCAATTTTATGACCGTTTTAGCCATGATTGTAAACAAATCACTGCAGATGTTAAGTGAATCATGTTGTTAAGCGAATCCGGATTTACCCATTGACTTCCCTTGTCGGAAGCAACTAGGGAGGTCGCTAATGGCAATCAAATGATCCCATCATACATGCCAGTTGCCAAGCAACCAAATTATGATCATGTAACTGTGGGAATGCTACAACGGTTGTAAGTGCAAGGGCCAGTTGTAAGTCACTTTTTTCAGAATAATTTATTATGTCACATAGAACTGCGGAAAATCAAACTAAGATGGCAAATGCCATCATACTGGGAGAACTCTGCAATTCAGGTCAACGTAGGAACTGAAGCTCCTGCAGCCATCTGTTGTGAGTGGGGAAAAAAGACTGGAGAATAAAGCATTAGAAATTTGCTGAAAAGATACACGGCTGAAGAGGTATGAAACTGAGCAATTAAAAAAAAAACACTGCCTCAGAGAGCTGCTAATTTTAACACAAATGTGGGACAATTGCGTAATAGTAATTGGGTCTGAATGGCTGAATCAAAAGAAAAGAACATCTTACCTTTGCATTTGGGCTCAAAAGAAAAAAGATTCTGGTGCATTATAGTGTTCAGTTGTTAAAGCCTAAGAAGATTTCATTTTCCAGGGACTGCCACAAAGAAGAGGGAGCCAAGCTATTCTCCAAAGCACCTGAAGGCAGGACAAGAAGCAATCGGTGGAAACTAATCAAGGAGAGAAGCAACTTAGAACTAAGGAGAACTTTCCTGACAGTTAGAACAATGAATCAGTGGAACAATTTGCCTCCAGAAGTTGTGAATGCTCCAACACTGGAAGTTTTTAAGAAGAGATTGGATAACCATTAATCGGGAATGGTATAGGTTTCCTGCTTGAACAGAGGGTTGGACCAGAAGACCTCCAAGGTCCCTTCCAACTCTGTTATTCTGTTATCTCCTGGTGTAGGTTTCTCAGATGCTTCAGGTTTTCCATTCCAGATATGGATCATTTCCCTGAATCTCTGCTCAGATGCAGAGATTTCTTTGGGCAATTATCACGGGATCAAAATTAGCTCGGGCATATAAATTTCCAGGCACGCAGGCAGACGGGAAATCTGCTTTTGTGCACTAATTTATATTTGCAGGCGCTTTCTGAACCGGCCGTTTCTCTCTTCTCACAATCTATATTCAAATGCGAGCTTCTTCGGAAACTGGGTCAACACTATGAAGAAAGAGGCAGGCAGAGAGAAAGAGAGAGAGAGAGAGAGAGAGAGAGAGAGCATGGCGCAAAAAACCAGCTACCTGCCTGGTTAGAGACTGGTGGGAAACGTCAACCCGGAATTAAGACAAGGAACAGGGTTACAACCCAGTTCACTTGAATCATCACCAGTTCAGAAATGGATTGCTGTGCGTTGTGCAAGCAAGGGAAATGAGATGCCCTGAGCAGAATCAAGTTCATTAAAACCAGGAATCACACAAGGGGCCTATTGCCCCCCAACAATCTGGGTCCTCATTTTACCGACCTCGGAAGGATGGAAGGCTGAGTCAACCTTGAGCCGGTCGGGATCAAGCAGGTGGCAGTGGGCAGTCAGCCAGCAATAATGCATTCTAACTACTATGGAATGGAATGGAATGGAATAGATTAGAATGGAATAGAATGGAATGGAATGGAATGGAATAGAATAGAACATTTCCCCATTTACTTTGCTAGTCAGAAGGTCATAAAAGGTCCGATCACATGACTCCAGGACTCTGCCACCGTCATAAATATGAGTCGGTTGTGCCAAGCAGCTGAATTCTGATCACATGACCATGGGAATGCTGCCAACGGTCGTAAGTGTGGGAAACGGTCCTAAGTGGCTTTTCTTTTCCAGTACCGTTGTGACTCTGAACCAGGGGTAAAATCCAGCAGGTTCTGACAGGTTCTGGAGAACCGGTAGCGGAAATTCTGAGTAATTCAGAGAACCGGCAAATACCACCTCTGACTGGTCCCAGAGTGGGGTGGGAGTGGAGATTTTGCAGTATCCTTCCCCCAGGAGTGGAGAGGGAATGGGGATTTTGCAGTATCCTTCCCCTGGAGTGGAGAGGGAATGGGGATTT
>JANHFK010005572.1:82350-108465 GCA_036250565.1 Sibynophis collaris | reverse complement strand
ACAAGCGAGAGAACTCCGGAACGAGGAATAAAAAGCGGAGATTTGTTTTGAGACGGAGAAAGCGCGCGCGCCAGAGAGAGAGAGAGAGAGAGAGAGAGAGAGAAAGTCGACGCCGGCTAGCAGTTTGTTTAGAGCGTCGTCCGACCGTCTCTCTGTCGCGATAGAAATTAAGGATGCGTCGGTACAGCAAGCACTGCTTGGTCCCTTAAGTTGGATAGCTTCGGAGGAGGGCTAAATAAAAGCGATTTTTTTGTCACACTGGATGGTTTCCTTCATGGGCCCACCTTCAGAATGAATTCTTCCTCATGGATAAAATGTCTTTTATTGTCTCACTTGCACTTTTTTCTATCGCCACCCTTGAACTTCACCCAAATTAATGTTCAACATCTGTCCCCGTAATAAATTCATTTAGCATATTTACTAAAGTTAATCTGATCTGCATTAACCCCAAGAGTTGGGTCAACAGTATTTCTTAGGATAACATTTGGTATCTTATTTTGAATCTTACCTCATGTAGCCTAATTCAGATACATGAAAAAGGCCCCAAATGCTAGGAAAAGTAGAAAGAAAAAACGGGTGGATGACCAGCTGTAAGGTGGTTGGACTCAGTTACTGTGGCAATGGGTGTGTCATTGGAAGACAGGAAAGACTAATTTAGTGACTGATAGTTATGGAGAAAGTCTGTGATGGCTAGCAATCAATATGGAAATTATGGCCCATAATCCACCTTTGGTGGACTAGCTCACTGTCCAATGTATCATGAGATCACAATCATACATTAACCACCATCACTTCCATTACTTATGGGAGATCCAGGTACAAAACCCTGCTTAGACACACAAAGTTCATCAAAAGATTTTAAGTAGGTTGCTTGCTATCTCAATGCTTGGCCTGCCTTACAAAGTTACTGGAGGAATATGTGGAAAGTAATGTGCTTATTGAACAAATGTCCAAAAGGATTAATAGTTGGAAGCTAGGAAGAGGCAGAAGTTTGAACGTATTAGAAGAAACATAGGAAGCTATCTTCTACAAATTAGTAGTCCATCTTAGCTCCATTCTGTCTGTAGTGTTGAACAGTGGTTCTTGGGACTACATCCCAAGATTTCTAGCACCTGCAGATGGTTAGAGACTGAACCTGGGACCTTCTTCATTTTAAGCATGAGTTTCTCCACTCTCCAACAGTCCCATCCTGTCTAATGCTACCCCCAAGGGAGTAGCATCTGAACTAGTGAAGGGCATTTAGACTAGCCTTACCTACGTGCAAATTAATCTAGGAATTAGAAATGTTGACTTTTGAGTAGATGATCTCATTCCCAATTATGGATTTGATAGTCCATCTTCTCCTTGCCATGACTATGGAGTTGATTGTGTAGGAATCTGAGGAAGTCAGCAACAGAGTTGTTGAGTGTGAAAATACAATCTTTCTGTTTTCCTCTACCATTGTGATGCTCAATCTCAGTTGGTTGACCTTCTATCTGGCAAGTTGGGGGAGGTTTTGCTCAGGGTTCCATCCTTTGGGGAAAGTAGCCAATCAAAAGTAGCCAATTTACCCTCTACTTTCTCCTGGGCGCTCACAAGCTTTCAGAATTCTGGCATCCTGGCAAGAGGGCTGGAATTGTGCCTCATATTTATAGCAGGAGGGCTGGAATTGTGCCCCATATTTATGAAATCACAAGATCTTTTGCTAGAGGATACAGCCGGGAGAGTGTCCCCATTGGCAAGGTCATAACACATGATGCAGAGATGATGGCAGAGATTCAGGAGTGGGCGCCCTGAACAATGGCCATACTCAAAAGCGAGTGGGAGGAAGAAATGAGATCAGTGTAGCCAGAGAGGGAAAGCAATGTTCACAGATGCTGGCTGGCTAAGGACTCCACACCACAAAAGAGATTAAGGTTCACCTGTCTGATACGCCATTTTGCTGAAAAGACTCTAGACTCATGATAAAAGTCACACAACACAGGCAGATCATCTAAGGAAAGTGCAGCTTTGCAGAGTACCGTTTTTATGCTTCAAACCACCCTAGTGAGGTGTTTCGAAGTTAAATCCAACTCACTTTACAGCTTGTACACTCCCTGAATTGTTTCCAAGCATAATCATGAATAAACTGCCTAGCAATTAAGTGTTGTTTGTGGCTGCCCAGCAATTAAGAACACAATTTATTTATTTATTCTTTTCTGCACCCAAAATTGAAACATTGAACTGACACCAGACCCCAGCAGCTATTAGAAGGAGGGTCAAAAAAGAACAAATGCGGAAGGAAAGATTAAACCCTGCCCCAGTCAGTTGGTAGTTCAGCTTTATTGAGATACTGAAATTTGGCAAAGACAAAATCCCCCACTGCATATAAAAGCTACAACTTGATATGCCAATGCCTCTGCTTAAAAACCCGCTTATAATCAATCTCAGTTTTAATCACAGTGAAAGCAGAAGCATAAACAATTTTAGGATATGCCACAAATCCAGCATGCCCCCGGTTAGGCTATTATCAGTCGCAAGCCCAGAGACAACACTCAAAATCCAATCAAGTTCAATCCTTTACTTGCTTCTGCTTAATGGACAGAATCTTGCCAGACACAACCATAACCTTCTAATTTGCTAGATCTACCCTGAAAATTCTAGAATGTGGTTTCACTGAACTTCTTTCCTCTTCCCATCCAGCTCTGGACTGCATAGTTCCTTGATCTGGGCCTCTCTCTGGGAAAGCTCTGTGTTGCGAAAAGTCTCCTTCACTGCTCCTCCAGGTGCACCTTTCATCACATGTACTACGAGCTTTTGCAGGGGTGATATCAAGGTGTGGTCAAAAGATGGTGATTGCCATGGTGCAACTGAACCTCTCCATTTTCTATCAGTGTCACATCAAAAAGTAGATGAAGCTTTAACCTCACCGATGCAGCCTTGACATTTTTGATCATGCCTCAGGGACACTCCTTACGTTCACCAACAGGCACAATAGGAGCAGCTTTGAGTCATATTTACATTAATTCCTGAATTAAAGCAGTTTCCAGGTATGGCCTAGAATTAATGCAGGGGAACCCAACGCCCTCCCCACTTGGTTCAGAAATGAACTACTCTAAAACTGCCACTCGATTCTGTTTCTCTAGGCATGGCTGAGTTTTAAAGGCAGAATTCTCTCCACCCCACCCAAAGGTGAATCACACCGGAAATAGGTGGCAGCAAAAAAAATCATTATTTTTTTAACTAATTAGAGCCCCTAGCTGAGTCTTGACCTAGAAGTCAATCCAGCAAGCTTTGGGAAACCTTAGTAAATAATATGGAAGCACTTTGTACTTCCTACTCAAGCCTTCTTAAGGACTTGATTTCATCTATTTCTAGGTGGTTTTAATTCTTTATATTTGAAACAGTTTCCATTTTGCCCCCAAATGACTGCTTCTTTTTCTGTGGACTTTTTTCCCCCTCTTTTATTCTGAATCAAAACAGAAACACATCCTTGGTCATGACGAATAATTACTTTAACCATCAAAGAAATATCAATATTTGAGAAGAACAGGGAAACTAGAAAGGTGGAACTCCCAAAGGTGCTTTTTCAGGAGGCAACTAGACTTCGTTTTTTTTCTTTGAAGACGTTTTGCTTCTCATTCAAGAAACTCCTTCAGCTCTGGGCAGGATAGTGAGGAATGGAAGGATTTGTATTCCTTGCAGACAGCTGGTCATTCGCATCCTTTTCGAGGGTCACTGAAGCACTTGGAGGTTTATCTGTGTCCTCCAACCTCCACGTGCTTCAATGACCCTCAAAAAGGATGCAAAATAAATGACCAGCTGTCTGCAAGGAATATAAATCCTTCTACTCCCATCACCCAGTCAGAACTGCAGAAGCTTCTTGCATGAGAAGCAAAATGTCTTCAAAGAAAAAACAAGGAATAAAAAATGTAACCAACCATGACACAATGTTACTGTATAAACTGTATGCCTTTACCTGTTCCCTCTTTTTATAAAATAATAAAAAATATTTCTTTAAAAAACAACAACAACAACAAGGAAGTCCAGTTATCTCCTGAAAAAGCACCTTTGGGACATGACCTGCATGACTGAGAATCTCTACAGACTTTTAGAAAGGTGGAAGAAGTACTCTCTGCTGTTGCTGTTTGGCGCCCTCTTGTGGTTGAAAGTACAGGCTATCTTGGAGAAAAAAATGCAACTGTAATAAAAAAAACCAATAACTGTACCAAGTTCATTCATTCCTAACAAAATCTATATCAAATTTCTGAATTATACCTAGGTTACTTCAAGTATATTTTTAAGTGCAGCTGTGTTAGATATGCAAAAGAAATAATGTTAACTTTGCTGCATCTTTGCTCCATGGAAGTAGTTATTTTTTTAGAATATTTATTCTAAAATATTTTTATTCCTTTTTATATTATAATATTATACTCCTTTTTAATTTGTGTTCATTGGGTATTGTTGAGAAAATTCTCAATTTATTTTTATCCCTTGCCCCCTGCCTTATTAATCTTGATTAATTTTTATTGTTGTATGGACTCTCCCCTTTTAAATAATTATTAAAATGTTGTTTGGGCAATTTGATGACATTGCTCTGCTGTAGTCACATTTGATTTTACAAGAGGAAATTTCCCATAGTGAGAGGATTGCCCAAAGAAGTTCAGAAAAGAATCCCTGTCTACTTACACAAAAGCAAGCAGACATATATTTTAAAAAAATCAAAACTAAAAATGTGGGAAAGTAGATAACGCTGAAGATCTGCAATGGAACAATTGTGTCAGAAATATATATGATGGTTGGACTATGGCTAGGTGGAGATGTGACAAAGAAATAAGGAGCTCCCCCTCCCCCAATTAATTAAATTATGCCTTTTGAAAAAAAAATATTGTAGATACATACACCTGAATTTACTTTTTCTGGAAGAGTTTTTGCAGAACTGTGGCAAATAATAGTGACCAAACTGAGGTTTGGGACCTTGTTAATCAAAAACAAATGAAAAATCTTCAGCCCTCATGTTACACTACGAAGAGTATTCAGATATTAAATGTTCTTCTTTGTGCATCTGATCCTAGGAGTGGCCTGCATGTTAAAGGACTGGAATGCTTTCATTTCAGAAGTCACTGGCTCTGAAATCAAATGGAACTCAACACAATCTGGCAGGTCAAAAGATTGCACATGTAAGCATTATGTAGTAGATACCTTAAGTAACTCTAATGGCATTTTTGTCTGCACAATAGAACCATGTTTCGCCGATGGGCTCAGATTGAATCAAGGCCTTAAGAACGAGCAGCATATCGTCATCCTGTCTGAGAGCATCTGTTTACATGAGAAGCCGAGACAGCTCTGATACAAGGTGGGGCAATAACATTCAAGTAAGATGCTCCCTAAGCAAAAGGCTGTAATGTAGACTCTGTCCACCACCCTTATTTCTGCAAGGCAAATTGGTGTTGTAGCATAATCCATTCAGGATGTCAACAAGTCAGCTCATGATAAAGCAGAGTCCTTCCTCCCTACTGTCACGGCCAGGTATGATTCATAGTCTTCTGTGGCAGATATTTGTCTGACAAACATCCATTTAGCAGTAGTACCTGCTCTGCTACTTCAGAAGGGTATTTGGTGTTTCAGGATATGGAGACTTCAAGAATTGGTTTTCCTTTAGATTACTGTACATGCTGAGTTTATTAGCATCATAAAAGGAGACCGGATGTGTGTGCTCCTCCCTGATGGCAGCCACCTCAGAAAGGTCATCTGGATTATTTATTCATCAGTTCCTCGGTTGCATGAATGAATATGTGTTAAGTCCAGAGAAGCATCTCATGTTGGAGAGTTAAAAGTAGTTTCCCATTCCTACTGAAGATCACTGAAAGTAACCTCCATTCTGAAATCAAAGAAATCATTCCATGGTGCACCTCTTCGAAGATGGGCAGGTGGTGGTGAAGGGCAAGGCTGCTGCAATTCACATGTACAGACACATACACACTTACATGCTAATAGTCATTTATATTTGCTCAGAGTTAAATGCCAACTGGGCAGGGTTATGGAAGGGAATGGTTACCTCTCTGTGAACTGGAATTATTTTGAGCTTATGGATCCTGGGTGGTAGAAAATATGCTTTGTAGTATGACCTCCACCATCTGTGGACTGGACTCACTCCCAATCTAACTTACTCAGGCAACTGATGGGCGAAATGTGCAGCTGGTGATTAATTCCTCTGTGTACTGTAGAAGGTTGAGTTACCACCTACGTGGAATAAGGCAGTGGAGTGCCTCTCTTTGAAGAGCAATCTCTCACCCACCAGTATTAGACAACTTCTATCTAGTCTTCATTTTGGGAAAAGTTGTTGAGAAAGTGATGGGGAATCAGCTAGAGCGGATTCTAGAAAATATATAAATTATATCAATCCCTTCTGTCCAGGGTTCAGCCCCAGACAGACATAGCTGGAACAGAATTAGTTCCCTATGGTAGATATCTTCATCAGTTGGTAGAAATGTGCTGTTCCTGCCCCTATTAGATTTCTCAGTAGTAGTAGATATTATTGACCATGGTATCCTCAGAGATCATTGTTTTACAGTGATTCTGCTCTTACTTGACTGGACAATATTGCACAGCTCCTCCAATGGTTCAAGAGAAGCAATTGATCCTGTGATTATGGGCTACCACAAAGCTTAGTCCTTTCCCCAATGTTATTTAACATGTACATGAAACTACTTGGAGAGGTCATTTACAATTTTGAAATGAGATGTTATTGCTACATTAAGGACACTAAGTTGCGCCTTATTATCCCAAGCTGGCCCAGAAATGCTACAGATGTCTTGTGAAAGACTGGATGGAGGGAAAAAAATCAGATTAAATAAAATTAAAACTTGTCTTTGAAACAGATGGACTTTCAAAAAATGTTGGTTCCAGTATTAGTTTTGGAGAAGGTTGTGCTCCCCTGAAGGAGCAACTCTGCAATACGGAGGTTGTTCTGGAGTTAGTGCTCCTACATGAATAGGAGGTGGAGGTTATGGCCAGGGGACCCTTTGCCAATTCAGCTGTACACCAAGTATGACTCTGCCTGGACCAAAAAGCCTTGGTGATGGTGTTCATGGCTCATTGTTATACAATATGATCACTGCAATGAGCTCTACATGGGGCAAAATTTGAAGATAACTCTGAAACTACAGTAGATACGGAATGCTTGATACTTTGTCTAATGACAAGTGGGTGGCTGTTTTAGTTGTTTTCAGTGCAGAAGGGATTTATTATTTTACTTTATATTTTATGAAGATGGCTTTATTAGTTTAAGGATGGATTTTTCTTTTTCAGATTTTACACTGCGTAAAGTTGTTTGAGAAAGCAGTACAGATATTTTGAAACTAACTAAATAATAAGCATACTTGGGCAGGAAGTTTTCTCCACTAACCAAACGTGTTTTACTCTGCATTTTTTAACAGCAGTTGAGCGATGGGTGGCCTGTTTCTACCACACATTCCTTTGGATTTTGAAGTATTTTAATTAATTGTTCCCCTTGCATGTTTGGCTCCTTTGGCAGGATCATAGAAAATTGCTTCTCACAGACTACTCCTTAAATGAGCATAGCTGAATCTAAAATGAGAAAGCTGACATTTATCTCTTCTCCAAAGCCACATCCTACCACTTGATTCTGTGCAAGTCTCCACCTCTTCCTGACCCGTTTTGGCTTTGTGTCATTTGAGTACATTACTATACAGAGGTGTTGGGACCCATAGTCCAACATGCCTAAAGCCCACCAAGTTGGAAATGATGGACCCTCCAAAAGGTCCTGCTATTCTGAAGGAATGAAAAGCCACTAATAAATCATGGCACCTTCTTTCTGTTTGGTCCTAAGGCAGCCCTGGCTAATTTCTTTTCTCAGTAACTTCTGAGGGGTTACTGGGCGTAGGACATCTCATCCTCTCTCATTTTTTTCATGAAGTTAAGACGTGCAAAAAGGCAGCATGCAAAAGGAAAAGGAATCAGAATGTGTTAAGAAGAGTGCTCCCATGACTGGGCTTGTCGGGAATGTCCTTCCTTAGAAAAAACATAGTTAGATAGGAAAGTACGGTACATGCTTTGCATGCAAAAAAGATCCCGGCTTTCATCATTTGCATCTCCAGACAAGGTTGGGAAACTTTCTATATGGAAATGTTGCAAGGTGACTGCCAAAGAGTACAGAGACACTGCTGAGCCAGACAGATCAATGGTTTGAATCAAGTTAAGTGGCATCCTGTATTTCACCTAGAAAGGAGCAAGTCTGAAGTAGCCACCCCTTGCCTCTTCCTTACAGATTAAAGGGTGGGAGGAAGACTCAGGAAAGTATGGCCTTCCAGCTCCCTCTTAGCAAGCTGAACTTCTTTCTGCCCCTAAGATTCAGAGTGACCCGAACAATAGGCTTGATCAGATGGAGTAGGAGAAAATGGCAGCACAGCCATCAAGAGAAGGAAAGCAACCATCTTTGCTGTTCACTAGCTTCTTCTCCTAGTTCTCAAAGGGATTTGCATTTGCTGTTTTGGATCTAGTGCAGAATTCTGTAGATGTATCTCTGTGGAAGCATGGGTTGTTGCGGATGTTGGCTACAAAGCACGGAAGCCAGGGCATCTGTTTCTGCACTGCTCTATTGCACGTTCCAATCATTCTCCAGAACCTTAAGGGAAGGTGTTCAAAATTAAATGCTGGAATCCCCTACAGCAGAAAAATAGACCACACACTGTATTTCCCAAAGATGTGTAGTTTCTGGAATTTCTGCTTTGAATATGAGGTAAAATAAAGAGAAATAACAGAATAAATTTGAACTAATATAAAAAGCAAAGATAGCACATGCATGTGATAGAAACTACAGTGATGTCATCTGTATTGATATCATCATACAAATGAATTATGCCAATTTGATTCATGGTATGACTTACTTACAAATGACACAATCATCTCACATGTAGTTATTGGTCTCCACTGAGAATGACCATGATAGTCAACTAGTTGCCTGTCTTTTAAAAATGCTCTCAATAATATGACTTTCCTAAAATTATTTCACATGTCACCAAGGAGGGACAAGTGTCAGTTTGTTGCCATAATTTTATTAAAAGATTACCCAATGTATCATCCATGAGCTTTTAAGGATTTTGTTCCACTTCATCAGATACATGAAGTCCAGCTCTGAAAAAGGAATATGATATCCCCACTTCTTTTTGGAGGGGTAGGTCAGGAGACAGAGCCAGTCACAGTACAACGGTTGTGTGAAAGATGCAGAGAATATGATGGCGGAGCCCCAAAGTCTGCAGTATCTCTTCATATGGAATATCAGAGGTGTCAGGCAGACATAACTGAATTATTTTATGCTATGGAAGGAGATTTAAGATTCCACACAGCATCTGGGAAAAGGCAACAGAAGCAGCTGTCCTTCTACTTTTGAAAATATAAAATCCTGCTGTTGACCAAGAGCAATTGTTTATTTTAAGTCCAAGGAAAATATCTTGAGGAAATCCAGCAAAAGACATCCTGGGACATGCAATACTCAGTGGAAGCACTGAGGCCTGATTTCATTCAAGATAGTTGTTTGCCAAAGGGAGTCCTCTGTTCATCTGTGATCATGTTTCCAATGGAGGAGGAAAGAGAAAGGGAACTCAAAAAGTCAATGATATGAAGGCAAGGGCCTAGTTCCAATCCCACCATTTTAAGGTAAAAATCACAGGCCAAAAACCAGACATTAGATGGAGAGCTATGATGGGATAACCCAAAAGATTTTGATGTCTTTTCTTATAATCTACCTTGATATAACTCACAAGGGCAGGTTTAATTTTTGATTCAATACATTTCTGCCCCAAGCTGGCATTATCATGATGGAAAGAAGATAATTAAGCACAATCTAAGGGTTACTTAGATAAAACTAGTGTCCCTGTCTTTCCCTCAATTGTAGCATTTTTCAGAAGCAGTTTAGAGCTAATCTAGCTCAATTCACAACCCTATTCATCTGATACCTGTTAGAAGCTTACTGACCCCCTTACATCTTTGCTTCTAGTAAGATATTTTTCTCCATCTCAACCATATACTAAGCCACAAATGGTATTAATGTGCTGTGAGGTAAGGTTCTATTGACTTCCTTACTACCTTTTCTTAATAATACTGACTCTTGCTTCCACTATTTGCTGGTGCCCCCTTGAGATGCTAGCAGGGATTACAGGAGTGTTATAAGGAGAGTTCAGCTTGAGGTTAGGGTTAACCCATCCCTTGCCAGACCCTTTGCTCAGTTTTTTCAGGAAAATGGGACTATGTGATCATTATTTTGCAATGGAGGAAGGAGTTTAAGGTGCTTACAGGCATACATTTTACCCCCCAACTCCAAAATCTATCCCTACTTTTGGAGTGCAGACCTTCTGCTAACACCAGTTGCATACTCCTGAAATGCAGCAAGTGGTAAAAAATGAGGACAATGAACATTCTTAACAACAAATCACCCTTCAATCCAGAGATAATTTAAATTTTAGAGCAGTAGGCACATTTGAAGTTTTGGCAGCATCTTGCAGATGCCAGTTACTATAAAGGGAGCAATTGCCACAATAGGCCTGAAGCCTTGGCTACACCAAAGAATCTACACTCCATATTGTGGATCTGTCTTAAAGATATAAGGGCCAATTTATGCAGGAGTATCTTCCTTAAATATCTTACTTCCAGTTCTTCTGGAGCAGGACTGAGGAACCTATGGCCCTTTTATGACTTGTGGAGTTCAATTGTCAGAATATCTGGGAGTTGAAGTCCACAACTCATAAAGGGGTCGTAGCCCCCCATCTCTGTTCTAGAGACTAGAAGTCTGCAACTGCTTCTGTTGCATTTTAAAAAGATGCATTATTATGACTAATAACTTTGAAGATCTAAACTGAATCTCTTAGCTAAATCAAGAATGTAATAAAGAAGCTATTTTCTTGCCGATGTAAGTGGTTTGTATTAACCGCTACCAGAACATTTTTTTAAATTTTCCACTCTAGATTACAACCAATTTGATTCCCTGGAACTCTCATAATCAAGAATTAACTTGATCTGATCCAATTTACTTTCTAAACTAGACAAGCCAGGTGCTGCCACCTGCTGAGGCCTTTGAAGATTAATTATGACCAAAACAAACAGCATTTGATACATTAGAACTTATTTACTTTTTCTTCCCTTATTTACTTCAACTACATGTACACAAGCAAGCAGCTGAAGTTTCTCAAAAGGATATTAATTACTGGACAAAGAATTTTGATTCAAACAAACTTTCACTTTCACATCTCAAATGTGAAAGCTCTTAATGAAAGGTATATTTTCCATTTATAACCACAATTCTCATTTTTCTGATTGTATTTTAAGTTTTTGCATTCAACTTAAGTTTTTCAAAGCTAATACTAGCTGGAGAGAACTTATTAATAGAAAAACATGGATACCCAACTCCAAGAGTATGTTAATACTGCCTTAAGGAGGAAGGCAGACACGTACTATGATTCAGTTGAGAATGATGAAAATTACTAATCTATAACTCACAGGTCTAATATAATTAGGGGAAGGGACTGAAAAATCTGTGCACACTGAACTACTTCAGTATTACCAAGTAAGAGTACTATGAGTTCATATTCATAAATCCATCTCCTGCCAAATGGGTAAACAAGCTTCTCTTAGGTGCCAACAAAACACAACAGCAGCCAGTTGCATAAGGAATCATCCAAGTTGGCTGGCACAAGATAAATTGGAACTGAGACTCAGAATGTCTCGTACATAGAGTCTTTTTCAAAAATTAATTTTATATGCTGCATTTGTATTATTCTTACACAATCAGGTATTTCAAACACATTTCCATGAGGGGAAAAAAAATCCAGAAAAATATTTGGTTTGCATGAAAAATTTTTGATTCATAACTACCAGCTGTTCACCTTTCAAATTGCTGCTTGTTACATCCGTTCTGGAAGGCAATGATTAAAAGCTGTAATAGCTATTCTATAGCATTTGGAATGGGACACTAAAAACATTTTACTGGACGAAATACTTGCAAACCACTGAGTCTTTTTGATTTGATAGTATGCAAGAGGTTGGGTATGGCAAGCCCACATTCTCAGATATGAGAAGAATCCCCATAAAGAAAAATAGTTGCTATCAAGTTTTGATGAAAGTTTGAGAGAGCTCTCTCACAGCTGCTTCAAGAAACAATACTAGATTGTTTCTAAGAGCTGAACAAACTAATTGTGTTTTCAAGGCTACTTGCATCACTCAAGTTATTTTTTACAGTTATTTGGAGCGTACCTAAAATATATTTATTAATCTTGTACCCTACCATTTTTAAGACCCACCCTTTTAAAAACACTCTAGGGTTAACACAAACAACCATCACTTGTAAATGTATTTATTGACTCAATATTTGGACTTGACATCTTTTAAAACATCTCCTTACATAGGCTTAGGGGGTGGTCTCGGTGCAGCACCCTGGAAGAGAAAAAAAAAAGAAGTGTTTTAGAAGACATTCATCTAACATTATTGCTAATGATAAATATAACAAATTAAGAACATTCTCATTTCTATCTCAACAGATTTAAAATATAGCTGCCTTGTATAACAAAGAATACCTGTGGCCTCTGCCAGTTCAACAAAATGCTAACTGTCTCAACAGTTCATTGATAATATGCAATCCTTTTATTTATCATCTTTCATTTTCTATTAAATTAAAAAGCTGCAGATAATTATTAACTTTTAGAAACACATTTAATCTAGGTTTTCCATGCCAATAACAGAAAGCACAATAAACTATAACTATCAGGATTACTTCATTCCAACATGGAATCAAACAATCCTTATAATGTGTAGCATATCATGTGAACTCAGAAAGGTAAATCCTTAGCATATCTGCTTGTGTGAGGAATATAAAAAGTGCAGCCCAGTGGCTGCATACTGCTATATGCAGATGCTCACGGCACCATTCCATCCCTAAACCTCCTGAAATCTCTTTCTAAAATAGTCCCTGTCACCAACTGTTAAAGTATTCCCTATACACCCTGGCTTATACAGGCAGCCCTCAATTTACCGTTGTAACAATGCTTCAAAGCTACACAGCCTTGGAAAACGTTCTTTCCATCCTACCCTTGCATGTACGACCTGCGTGATTGCAATTTAGGTGCTTGACAACCTGCTTGCATTTATGACAAGCTGCAGCATCCTGCTTCAGCCATGTGATTGTGATCTGTGACCTCCCTACTTGGTTTCTGACAAGCAACATCAGTTGGGGAAGATGGAATCGCCCAAAAACCATGGTAAAAATTGTCATAAAATCAGGCTCGGTCACATAGAGTCACTTAGCAAACACACTGCTTAGTGGCCAAAATTCTGACTCCAATTGTGGTTGTAAGGACTGCTTATATAATCATGCAAAAACGGCATATTTCTACTCCACCAAATAATGTAATAATCTGCAGTTGATCATATACTTACTGCTGGCCTGAACCGGGGAGGAGGAGTGCGGTCCTTCCGGGCCTCACGGGATCGGTTCCTCACCACCTTGCTGTGAATAGCACAGCTAACACAATAGTGAAGTTTCACATAGAGTTTAGGTAGCACGTAGGCTGAGGAAAAAACAAAAGGTAACTGGAAAAGACTACAACGATCCAATTACAAAGAACAGCCAGATTTCTGATTTCCCCTGAAAGTCTGTTATAATCTGCCCTAGGGTTCCTTTCATTACCATAAAAGAATAAATTATGGAATCTAAAAACAAGAAAAAAAACCAAGCTTTAATATTATTTTACCAAATACATAATGAACAATTAAAAACAAGATATTTTTAGCAACACAACTTAATTTTCTCTCCTCTTAACAATTATTCATTTTAAAGTAAGGTCCCGCAAGAAATATCTTGGTAAAACAACAACCCACAAATTCTATTACAGTACTTCAGATATTGCACTAAAATCAATGGAGTGATTATTTTGATGGCGAAAGAAGACTTTCTCATCAAACTCCAGTTGAAAGTTAAGAGAACTCTCATCCAGAATCTACATTTGATTCTTTCCTGCCTATCTTTTTCTTTTAAAGGATCCTGAATCAGTCAAAATTACAATGCTACAAATATGAAAAATTTGGATGACCAACTATTGAACAGGATTAAGAAAATCTTTCTGTCAGACACAGGAGAACATAGAGTTTGTACAATGAGCACCATAACAGCAATCATCACACTACTATCTCAAATACAAAGGAAGATATGACTGTTCATTGTAAGGTCTTCTCCTAATCCTTAAATTTTCTAATTTCAATTTTAGATTGGCAATTAAAACCAGGGGCATAGCAAGAGAAAGGGCTTACAATCAAAGACACTTGCTTCAGAGATATCTCGGACTGCAGCTGCTTCTACAATATTTCGGATGACAAACTTCTTAATAGCTTTATCCTTGGGGACACAACGGGCACAATTGGTACAGCGTATAGGCTGGACATGTCCTCGACCCTTCTTGGCACGGCCGTTGTTTCTTCTCTTCCTTGTCTATTTAAAAGAACAAAATATATAACAGAATGTTAATCAACGAAGAACAGATTCTGCAACACAAAGCAATAGATGCGAGAACATGTTATGGTAGCTCAGATAATTCTAGAACCAAGTTAGAAAACATCTTCTAAGAGCAAATGATATTGTTATGGACAGTACTTGCTTCGATAACCAGGAAGCATTGCTATCCTGTCACTAACTCAACACCTCTAACTCAAAGGTATGTTTTGCATACAGCTTTGATATTTTCCAAGCTTCCAAAGATTGATTGTAGAGTTTTATAAATGTATATCTTCACCAATATTCTTTCTGTATGTGTACACAATTCAAACAGAACTATTACTGCCTTTTTTCCCAATTAAAAAAGTCAAATGCAAACAGCAGCAAATACACATATGTATAAGGGATAAGCTGTTCATCTTTTTCAATAAGTATATTTAAACACTGGCTTCTTGGGATCAATTATTATAAATACAATAAATCACACAATACAATAGAGGCCAGTATTTAAACCCACAAACTGGAAAAGATGGACATCTTATCTCTACACACCTTAGATTTATTTCTTAATGTCCTCTCCAGTAAAACAGTCTCAACATTTGCCTCTTACACATGACTTTTTAAAATAAAATCCCAGTAATAATCAAGTAATCAAACGTTTTTTAAACTGGAGTAAGGTGCTTTTGGCGCCTTTCAGAAAACGGCTGGGCCACTCCAGGAAAAAAAAAACCACTTAAAAAATGCTTGGCTTATTCAGTTGAACTATCATATCGTCAACTTCGCACGAAATCATGTTTGTATAAAGTACTTTCGCTAAATATTCCTTCACTGGGATTCTCCCCTCCCTCCCCAGGAGAAGCCAGAATGGAGGGAAGTACATGTGTTATCCAAATCCTAACCCAGTTTAGTCTCAGGCGCCATTTAAGTCCGGCCCTCCCTACTGGAATGGTCTCCCTTAAACGGGGGGCCTTCCAGATGTTTCCGAGTGCGAAACCCATTATCATTCCCAACTGGCAGCCCGGCACGCGGAGGCCAACGGACCCCGAGAGGCCGCCCCCCTCCCCCACTCGGTGTAATACCGCGAGCTAAGAACGTTAGCCGTGGCTCGCGAACTCCTCGAGACAAGGAGGACTTTACCACTGAGGTGACGGGCGGGGGGGGGGATGATTGTGCCAGGAACCCCAAAACACCATCGAAGGGCGATTCTGACCGCCACTCTAGCTTTCCGCCATGCTTCCTTAAATGGGACGCGCATACCGTGGGCCAAGATTTAACGGAACAGCCACCTCCCCTCCCTCAGGTAATTTCACTGATGTCTCGAATTCCGCCCTCTGGTTCTCCAGGACTGGTTTTTTGTCTCACGCGCTTCCCCTTTGCGGCCCGCTCCCTCACGCGCGCGGTACCCACCATTTTGACGGTGAGGAGGCGAAAGAAGGTCCGGCTCTTTCTTTGGGGTTTTTATATTGCTTTCCTCCGCGAAGCGGAAGCACTTAACCCTACTTCCTCCTACCATCAAAACTCTTTGATTCTCTCAGAAGGTTTAAGGAGTGAGAATAATACGACATAGTAAAGATATTCTAAAGGCAAAAATATATATCAAAAAGATTCGTTCTGATTTCTTAGTGTAACCTTGAGGCTATATAGTTTCATATATTTACGAATGGGACTATATGTTTTCAGCGGAAGGATATTGTACATCGTGAAAACTTGCAACTCTCCGAGGTTTCCCATAATACATCACGGATGCGTAACTTGAATTTATTGCGTCTGCTTAAAGAAGTGCATATTGGGACTTGTGGTTTTCTTTTTCTTCTTCTTCTAGAGTTACCCCATGGCGCGTGTGCAAAGAGTTATACTTTTGTTCTTTTGCGGAGCGTTTACTGGCATGATGGGAGAGGAACAAAAACAGCCCTAGTAAATTTTTGCTCCCGTTGTTCGATTTTTTTTTAAATTACATTTTAATTGTTTGTCGTTTTTTGCAGTGTTTGTTGCAATAAAGCCAATATGCAATCATAGTTTTACTTGCATTCGTAGCATTTTTAACTGTTAAGCTTTTATATCTTCGGAATTTTAGGTGGATTTCCAGCATATCCCATAGGAGAAAGCACATAGTCAGAATTCCATTTTGAGGTAGGCTGAATAAAAAATGGCTCGTGCTAGGCATCTGTTCAAGCAGCTTTGTTTGCTAGAACAGCTTTATTTACTTTGTTTTACCTGGAAACAAAAACATGAACGGTTGCAGGAATTGGGTATGGCTGGTCTAGAGAAAAGAAGGATGAGGGGTGACATGATAGCAGTATTCCAGTATTTGAGGAGCTGCCACAAAGAAGAGGAGGTCAAATTATTTTCCAAAGCACCAGAAGGCAAGACAAGAAACAATGGATGGAAACTCATCAAGGAGAGAAGCAACCTAGATTAAGAAGAAACTTCCTAAGTGAGAACAATTAACCAGTGGAACAGTTTACCTTCAGAAGTTGTAGGTGCTTCATCACTGGAGGTTTTTAAGAAGACACTGGACAGTCACTTCTCTGAAATAGTATAGGACTCCTGCTTGAGCAGGGGGTTAGCCTAGAAACCTCCAAGGTCCCTTCCAACTCTATTCTGATTGTATTACTAAGACTAGAGACAGGTTTGTGGTTGATTTGGAATGTGTACTTTTTGACAAATTCAGATTATACTCTGGATCCCTATGTTAATATGAGTGCAAATCAAAGGTATATGGACTTTTTGTATATTTGCAAATGAAGCGGGGTGGAGACTTACCCATTTCCAGAGCTTTGATGAGGCCTGATGGTTAAAAGTGTTTCTAATAATATAGGTGACATTCTCCTACAATCTGAAATAACAAGCTGTCTTTTGGGCAGCATCAAAATAACTACAAGTGTGTCTTAGAAAGCTGTTTTATAATGTGTTGCAAATAGTGGACAGTGTTCAAACATAAGGAGTTTGAAAAAAGCAAAACAGGAATAGTATTGGTGCTTTTGAACTTTGGTTTTGGACAAGATTCCTGAGAATATTTGGACAGTAAACAAGAAACAAATAGATCATTAAACAAATCAACCTAGAATACTCACTTGAGACGCAAATTACCAGGCTCAAATTATCCTACTTCTGACATATTATACCAAGACCTAACTCTCTGGAGATGGCTCTAATGCTATGAAAGGTAAGAGAAAGAGATGGACAGCCAACAGCAAGGTGGATGGATTCAGTTACAATGGTGAGTGAGGCACTGTTGGAAGAACTGAAACACCAGGTTAAAGCCAAATGTCCATGGAGAAAATCTTTATATGTGATTGCTAAGAGTCAACTACAACTTGAGATTGCACAATGACATAATCAATTCAGACTTAAATATTGCAATGGGCATATGAGTTTCTATGCATTTGAGGTAGAATAAACAGCCATTGTAGTAGTAGCACTGGTAAAACTCAATGGCTGTCTTTGTTAAACAAAGTTAACTGGGTCAGGGGATGACATGTAGAAACTACAATGACCCAGCCTACTAATCCTAAAGGAATTAGAATTAGTCTCAAACCTGGGCTTCTTTGGAGTAAAACTAACTCTGGCTGTTGTCCATAGGATTGACCCACCTGAACTATAGGTGAATAACATTGCAATAAAATGGCTCTTGCTCCTTTTTGCCTGCCACTAGTGTTAAAGTTTCACGTCTGAAGTTTTTGCACACTGGACATAATTATTGGTATGATATCCTTGTTGTGATTAATACATAAATGGGCAGAGGTACGGTAACTGTTAATCATTGATCAATAATACTAACCTATAATAGGTTAATAATATTAACTTATTGAGGGAAAGGGTGAAACAGTTGAAGTACCTAGTTCTGACATAATTGATACAAAAGTCATTGATGAGCAAAAAAAAGGAACGAGACAATAAAATTGTTATAATACCATATAGTACCATATTCTTACTTCAATGGCTGGGAACAGATTATAGCATGGGCAGGATATCTAGAAATTTAATTTTTATGTGTGTTAGCCTGCAGTCAGATATTTTATTTTCCTAGTATGTAAGTTCATATATAAATGAATGTGTGTATATATATATATTACTAAATGTATACACTCATTTTTTCCTATTTTATTACTATTTTGAGAATGTAAATCTTGGGCGAAATTTTAAAAATGACATATTCTGTACGGCAATAGATTCTCAAAATATTAACATCACAAAAATGGAAAATCGAAGTAATGAAAACCTGATGCTTAAGGTGGCCCTCTATCATCAGGTAAGGAGAGTTCATAAAGCAAAATACAGATACAAATTCAATACATTTTCTACCTGCAGTACAATAAGCAGACATTCAGCCTGATCATTTTGCAGTATGAAAATAAGCTTGGGAAAGCCAGGGTGAGCTTTATGCACGAAAGGGTACAGATTTATCTTTGTGGATTTCCATGGATGCCCCAGGGAATACTTAGTGTTGGATCTTTATTTTGATGAATATATTTGTTTTGCTAAAATCTCAAGTTTCAAAATGAGTACCCAAAGTGAGGGCAGATTCAACATGTTGAATCATCATCATGAATAATCATCAATCAATTGATGATGATTACAACTGTTGGCGACTCACTGCACTTCCAACCTCATACAACTAGAAAAACTCACATTGGTACAAACTGCACAAGGGCTCAGTTTACATCTTTATTCAGGTCCATATCATCAAATAAGTAATCAAAAATTATAATGATACATATGTAGTAATAAATGTCCAATAGAATATAACCCAGCCACAACAAAATACCACCACCGTTCCCAATCACTTGATTACAATGCAGTCTTTGGAATTAAAAAGGCAACCTCTTTTTAAACACAAGCAGAATGCTTCTTCCCCATACACACTTGTGCAAATAGTAATCAATAGGGAAAATGGTAGGGAAGCCATAAAGGGGAGAAAGGACCTCTGTCTGCTTCTGAACTTGATAACTGCTAGGCACATCAAACAGGATCAAGATGACAGAGGATTAGTTTATAATTTACTGAATGTAATTATTATTTTAAGGCTGTACATATAGTCTAATTTCAAAAGCTGGCTTCAGACTAGAAGATCAATGGCAAAAATAAATGTCCCCGGGTCCAGCAGCCTGCTGGCTAGAGGTGTAAAAGCCACCAGAAAAAAAGAATGGATTTTAATGGTTGATTAACTTTAATGGTTAACACAGCAACAAAAAACATTAATCCACCTCTACAATTAATTAACATGTTGTGTGAACCAAGCCGATAAGTGAACCTATATCGACTGATTGTGGAGTGCTGGCATGTGGAACCTAACATTATCCCATTGACCGCAAAGTTCATGCCGAGATATAGTATATTGAGCTATGTGTGGAATCTGAGCCATCATGCATGATCTGAATCAAACTTTAAGAAAACATTCAAGATGCCTGTGCAGCTCCATCCCAAACATCCCACTTCGGGGCTAATATTTATTTGCCATCCCATTAGCTATTTTGGTTCAGGTGGCTCTAGTTCGGGGGCAAACAAATACTTCGTGCAATGGAAATCAAAGAGCTCGCATTTAAGTCCCGCCAGGAATAGTTGGCGCTGCCAAGCGTCAAAGTCACCCTCAACTATTTCCACCCTTTCCATCCCCACCCCCCACAGTGCTGAGACGCGTCAAGAGTTACAATGACTGGCAGCCCGATCCTCAAACCAGTTAAACAGGAGCCTTTGGATTTAAGCCGGCTTAGTCCTATTGAGCGAGAGCTAAACCCTGGAGAGGCCCAGGAAGCCGAGAGGGGGATGCGGTAGCCAAGACTCCATCCTGCTCCGCCCTGGATTAAAAGCCTTGGCATCTGAATTTTAGGAAGGGCTGGTGGGGTTGTCTGCGGGGCTCGAGATCCCCGGGGTCCGCGTGGAGGCAGGAGTTGTGGAGAGCGGTGAGTTTAAGGGGCAGCCGGGCGAAGGGAAGCCGATGCATCTGCAAGGGCGGGACCGGGAGAGGGGGGGGCGAATCAGGCGGAGTCCAAGAACAAAATCTGGGTGGGGAGAGGAGGGACGGGAGAGGAGAGGGGCTTGCTCGCTGAGTTCTGTGCAGTTTTGGGGGGGGGACGGGGCCTCTTTGTGAAGTTAGGCGGTGGGGCCGCGGAGTCCTGAGAGCGGCGGGCAGGGTGGCGCTTTTGCGGCCCTTCGACGGAACCCTTTCACTTCCTTTGTCCAGCACGGCTAGTTCGTCACTGGCCCTCCGCCCCACCGGGCTACAGCCAAGGACGTCTGCCCCAGGCTGTCTAGATACGAAGGAAGGAAGGACGGAAGGAAGGACGGACGGAGATAAATCAGAAAGGAAGGAAGGATAGAAATGTGGAAAGAAAGGAAGGAGATAAATGAAGGAAAGAAGGAAGGAGGTAAATGTGGAAGGAAGGAAGGAAGGAAGGAGAGAAATGAAGGAAAAAAGGAAGGAGGTAAATGTGGAAGGAAGGAAGGAGAGAAATGTGGAAGGAGAGGAAGGAAGAAAGGAGGAAGAAGATGAAGGAAGGAAGGAAGGGGATAGATAAGGAAGGAAGGAGATAAATAGTAGGAAGGAAGGACCATGGGCTTCACTTCTTCCTTGTCTTCTTCCTCCCTGAAAACAACAAAATGCCAGATTTTTGTTTTGTGTTTTATGGTGAAGGAAGGAAGGGAGAACTTTCTGTGTGTCTCACTAACCAAGCCTGACACAGGATTTGGAGGGGTGTCCGTGTCCCATCAGACTATTTTTTTTCTCACCCAAAAGTTGTCTAGCCTCCCAGAGAAGGACGAGTAAATCAGACTTTGTAATTGGGAGAAGGAGGGAGAGGGAGAAAATGGAGATGGAGTATCACAGGGTCTGATAAAAGTCCTGTTTCCCTCCCCCCCCATCTCTCCAACCGGCTTTTCCAGTTTTCTAATGCCTGTAGAGATTGAGAGGTGACGTAGTGTAGCCCCCTAACTCTGCAGAAAGTTTTAAAGGGATCTGTGAACTTAGCCTGTCCTTGGTGCCTGTCTTCATTTAATATTCCTCTGTGGCAGTGGTGAAATCCAATTATTTTTACTACCGGTTATGTGGGCGTGGCTTTGTGGGCGTGGCAGGGGAAGGATACTGCAAAATCCTCATTCCCTTCCTACTCCTGGGGGAAGGATATTGCAAAATCTCCATTCCCACCTCACTCTGGGGCCAGCCAGAGGTGGTATTTACCGGTTCTCCGAACTACTCAAAATTTCCGCTACCGGTTCTCCAGAACCTGTAAGAACCTGCTGGATTTCACCCCTGCTATGAAGCCGTATATAAATCTAAGTGATATTGCTATCATCTGATCTGTCAGGGTCTTTGAAGGAACACAAAATGTGTTCCTTCAGCAGGATTATATTAGTCCAGCAGCCTGCAACTCAGGTCTTCTGTGATTGCCTTTCTAATTTGCTTTTCTTTCTTTCCTAATTTTTCCCATCCTTTCTGCACTGCCTTCCTCTAAATCTTGCCCGATTCTTCCCATTATCTTTTAGCCTTGTTACCAATCTCATTTGGAAGGAAAAGTACCTCCATTCCAGCTTGTAGAAGAGAGTTTGATATTGATAACTTTCTCTACTAAAACAACAACAAAAATTGCACTCTTATTCTGAAAAAAGTAAGAAGACAAGAGAACAGAAAGCTTAGGATTTATAGGTGACAACTTCCCTTTTTCTCCTGTGTTGTTTATCCATTATCCATTTTTCACCTCCTCTTTTTGCAATCTGCCACTGAAAATCAACCAGTGGACTAAGAAACTTAACACCGTGTGCAGTCATTTTTTGTTGGGTTCTGATGCAGAAGTCAGGGAGGAAACAGGGTGTGGTGTGGTGTGTGGGACAGTACTACAAATGCAAGTGTGAGGTTGTGTGCTTTTGTACTACAAATGCATGTGTGTGTTTGTGTATATATACCTCTACTTATCACCTAGGTTTACTCTGTTTCAGCTGGTCAACTTTGATGCATTGGCTGGTCTACAAAGAACAAGACTCAACTGTTTGGATTAACATGTACTACAAAATAAAGCAAACAATTGTAAGATTGTAAGATTTGTAATTGTAAGATTACAAACAAGTGTAAGATTTCCTGTCTAGGCAGGGGGTTGGACTAGAAGACCTCCAAGGTCCCTTCCAACTCTGTTATTATTATTATTATTATTAATTATTCACAGGTGTATTTTATAATTTGCTTTAAAAGATGAACATGTGGGTGTGGTTTCTTAACTAAACTTAACATTTTCTTGAACAGAAAATACATAATACAGGAATAGATTCTTGGGAAAGAGGGAAAAATAACATTTCTCAAGGATGTTTACAAAAATAAATTGGAAACAAACAGGGAAATATCTGATATTTCAACCATCATTGTAATATTTTAAAATCTTGTTAGGTTTAGCAATCACCAGTTAACCATATATGCAACACTGGTTATTATTGACATAATTCTAACAATCTATGAACCTGTGTGAGTTTGCCATTAAAAAGTGAAGAAAAACGTATCTGCTATTTGGAATTAAGTTTGCCTCAACAATAATTTCAGCAGAAATAAACTCCCGCTATCTAAAAAGATTATGTTAGCAATAGAAAAAGTGTCATTAAAAAAGAATAAGAAAAAAAGAATTATTCATAATTCAGCTGCTAATAATGATAATTTCAAGGAAGAAATCAATGCAAATGTCTTCAATGGGCTATTCAATTCTAATTCCCCTCTCTTTTGTTTATTTCTCCCATATACATGAAAGTAGAATGGATTTAAACAACTCATATCATTCTTGAAAGCCATATCTGATCTGCTTTGGAGTTAATGAAATTCCACAGTCTTTATAAAGACTAAAAAGATATAGCTACTAGAGAGAAAAAGTAAGTAAGCTTCTAGAATCCTCTACTTTCTTTTCTGATGTTATTGATATTGGGATGAATACAGTTTATTAAAAATCTCATCAGGCTTTGAAATAATCCGGGATCGGGACCGTTCTGTTCCATCAACCATTTGTTTCTGAATGGAACTTCACTGAAAAGCTAAGCCAGTGGTGAAATCCATTTTTTTTTACTACCGGTTCTGTGGGCGTGGCTTGGTGGGCTTGGCAGGGGAAGGATACAGCAAAATCTCCATTCCCACCCCACTCTGGGGGAAGAATACTGCAAAATCTCCCTTCCCGTCCCACTCCTGGGGGAAGAATATTGCAAAATCTCCATTCCCACCCCACTCTGGGGCCAGCCAGAGGTGGTATTTACCGGTTCTCCAAATATTCAAAATTTCCACTACCGGTTCTCCAGAACCTGTCAGAGCCTGCTGGATTTCACCCCTGAGCTAAGCCCTGGTAGAGCAATACTGAAAGCAATTAAATATTTTTCTGGGAAAATAGGAGGAAATGCTAATATTTGTATCTCAAGTGTTTTGGATTTAATTTTATTGCTGACTTCTTATATATTTCTTTGTAGGCATATGCTGATATTGCCTTAAGCTCCGGAGTTCAGAAATCCATTTTGGACCTCAGAGAAGGAGCACAGCAATATAAAGTGTGAAATATATAATTATTCTGTCTTTTTCAATTCTGTAATGTCCAAGGTTGCTCAAAGACCAGTAAATGCTCATCCACCCAGCAACTTGAATTTCTGGCGCTGTTATGAGACAGAATGTGGCAGGTGTTTCAGGCAGACAAGGTTAGTTAGTTACTTTGGACACAGTAGGTGAGATGTTCCTCTGTTTTTTCTGCTGTATGTGCCAAAATAATTTGCTGTCTTTGGAAATACACCTTGACTTGAGTTGAACTGTTTTAAGATGTCCTCATTCATTTTTATATAACTTCTTTCTGGACTGCTTTAAATCTTTTAGATCTATCTTTTTCAAACTTGGCAACTTTAAGATGAATGGGTCTCAACTTCCAGAATTCCTCAGCCGACGTGCTGGCTGGGGAATTCTGGGAGTTGAAGTCCACATTTTTTAAACCTGCCAAGTATGAAAAAGCATTGTTTTAGATAGAGAAACAAGTGACTGTTTTATCCTTTTTCTGCATCATTCCCTGCTGAGTGATCTGCTGTACATTAACAATGAAATTGGGGCTAAACCTAGAATTCTAGTTGATGTGCAGATGTGTTTAATGGCATGATTTGAAGTATTTACTTATAATGACCATGGCCATATCAAATGGGTTAATTGTATTATTAAGTCTGTATTCAAACTGTTCCTATGGCACACCATAATTTAAAACCCTCTCCATAAAAAGTTACAATACAACAAATAACAGGACACTTTGGGTATCTCTGAAAATAATTAATAATCTTTTGGGAAAGATGTGCCAGTATCTCTGCAAAGGTAAACGTATCAGATGTAACACCATCATGATAGCAAAAATCTATTTACTGATCTGGAAATATACACCAAGCATTGCTGAATTTGTCTTCCACTGATAAGGTAACCAATTGTCCAAATGCTGCTAAACTGATTTGAAAATAAACAGCGCAACCTATAATTTGATTTTATTACATTCTAAATTCAATATTTTTTTTAAAAAAAACACATATGAAATTGAGTGGAAATGCACTGCAATTGTTTCAGAATCTCAACTGTAGGCAATATGTTAAGTTATTTACATTCCTGGAATGATCAGAGCTAACATTTGGATACGTATCTTTTATAGATGTGTTTTAAATCCTACTCATGGCTTTTAAAGATCTCATCTGCTCCTCGTGTGTTGTAGTTCACCCCAGATGCATGCTATTTTAAGTATTTTAACATTGGAATAAAGGACGGAATAAAGACTTGAAAAATATGAATGTATGAGGACATTCATACAATGTCTAGCCAATGTCTCATAAGCCTGTTGGGACCACAACTCCCAGAACCCCCCAAATCATTATAGCGACTGTAGGAATTCAGGGAGTTGGAATTCAACAAGCGATAGAACACAACACCTCCATTTGGTCATACCAGTATTAACCCATAGTGCTTCTTTATTATCTTGAGAGGGAGAACACATAAATAAAAACAAACAGCTCAAGAAAGTTTGCCTTGTACATATTATTCCCAGGTTCCAATTTATCCCTGCCGGTATGAACTTCCACATTGTGGGAAAAGGCAAGTAAATGTAAGTAGGCAATTGGCAACATGAACAATGAAAGAGTGATGACTTTCTAACAATAATTAATACAAATTCAAGGAATTAAGCCTTTGCCTTTCTAAAGCTAGTTCACACAGTAGGGTTGTTTTTTTCCCCTTTCTTTCCTCGATTGCCCTTGAACCTGTGGCAGGGAAAAGAAAATATCACAAACCTGTACCACGCATGGCAGTTTCCCAAAGGAATGTTTAGTGGCACTGAGGACTCCGCCCCTTCTGCATAGTCTAATTTCTGAACCACTAGCTTACCCTGAATGTTTATTTTCTTCAGCAATGGCAGCCATGTTCTTCAACAATTCTTTTCAGCAATGGCAACCATGGTGTTCAACAATATCAAATAGCAGACATGATTATTCCTTGGGGAAATTTCTCTCTCTCTCTCTCCACACACATACAATAAAACCCATTATATATTCCCATTACACTCCATTGAATGGAGTGTATAATTGGAGGGGCACCTTTGTTCTTTCTGCCTTTGGACTACTTTTTTTTTTTTTAATTTGATTTATATGCCGCCCTTCTCCGGAGACTCAGGGCGGCTTACAATGCGCTAAGCAAT
>JANHFK010005572.1:28860-42635 GCA_036250565.1 Sibynophis collaris | reverse complement strand
GGTGTATATGTATGTGTGTGTGAATGTGAATGTGTGCATGGGTATGTGTGTGTATGTGTGTATAATGATACAATTTAAATCTTTTGCAAGTCAAGGTTCAGCTTTTGCTTGCAACAATGAACCAATATATATCAGGCATCATATCAGCCTAGGATCTCCAGCTCTAAAAACTGTGTCTTCATCAACAAAAAAATAACAGGGTGTTTGTGTGTGTCATTGGAAATAATTTAAACAAGTTTTCCATATTGCCAAAAAAAAAAAAAGTTGGAAGCTGGTACTTGTATCAGAATAGGAAGGGAAGTGGGAAATAATGGACTTAACAGGAAAAAACAGCACCCTGGAGATCCAACGCAAGTTGACACTGCTGTGCACAATTATGAAGTACAAGGTTGCTCACTGGGGCAAGAAGTGCTCACATACATTATAGCTGGATGAATCTGGATGTTTTTCCAGTCTCCTTGGATGCATTTTTCCCTTCCTGGATAACTTAGCTATTGTTCTTCAATCCTCCTTACAGGAGAATAGTAGTATTTAGTCAAGCTAGCAAAACGGGCTATGCAATACTTCTGCTTCACTGGGACATGAGTTTGTTGGCTTATCCAGAAATGAATCAAGACAAATTAGACGCAACACCACCAGCCAGCTTCTCCCTGAGAAAGGGAGGGTATCTTGGGGGGCTTTTGCAAAACATAGGCAGAATTCCTTTTAAGTTTCACTGTGCAAGTAATGTAATCACTAGCTAAAACTACTAGCCTTCAAGAGCCTGAATGCATTACAAGAAATTCTGAACTGGGTCTAAATTGCTGAAAATGACTTCAGTTGCAGTACTTCCAATTCAGTATTGGAAACTGTATAAATACCTAACACAAAGAATAATTATCAGATAGAATAATAGAAACGAACTAATTTAAGATTAATAATTTTCTATATATTTAACGTACATTCTGTCTAAGAGAAGCATCCGTAGGCATGTGCAACCAAGGATTGGCCATTTTCACAAATGTCAGATGCTATTTTAGCAGGAAAATATGTTTGCTAGAGATATAAAGACTAAATCCTATGCATACTATATAAATCTAACTCTCAAAATCCAACATTACCTCCTACCTTTATGAATTGCTAGTGATTGACCATAAGAACAAAAATTGTGGAATGATTCAATTTTTCAGATCAATATGTCATAAAACTACTATTTTTTCTGCATAAAAATTCAGAGAGCCCCACTCTGCTATTCCTTCAGTGTTTTTTTTCCTTAATGCAAAATAAATGCCAGGCATATTTTTAAATTGATGGCCATTATCTGAGCCTTTTCAGATAACATTAAAGGGAAAACAATTATTGCCTTAGCTGAACAAAAGTCTCTGCTCTGACAATAATCAGGTGACACATTTCAAGAATACCCTACTGGAATCAGAAAATTGTGTACTCACCACTAAGGGACCTGCTTGGGGAGGAGTGTTGGCTGTCTGGTGTGCTCACTGTGGGCCCCACAATTGTGGAGGTAAACTCCTTTTCCAAAGAGGAATCTCCACTACCTTTAGCAAGGAAAAAAGAAGAAAGGAGCAGAGGTAAATATGGGAAATTTGTTGCAAGGATATCTCAAGAAATAAATATATTTCCTCCATGACCAAGATAGTAGAGGGAAAAAATAATTTTACTTATGTAACTGAAGAGGATTTAGCCTTTGCAACCTGCAACAGAAAAGCTGCCCCTAGTGAATACAGGAAGCAAAATCCAAGCTTATCAGAATCAAAACAACACATACTGTATTGTCATACAATTTAATTTGGATGATTAGAGGATCATCATCATTGCTGATCTGCAACTGATCAATGTTTAGGAGATACCATATATTGGTAAAGCCACATAAATTATATGAAGACTATAACGCTCATGTTTATTAGACTGAGAATTCACCAACATGTTCAGAATCCTGGCAGCTGTTGAATGTGCATTGTCAAAATAATATGGTTCTTTTAGAGTACCCAAGTGCTTGTAATCTATATATGCAGCAGCAGTTGGGATTCCTTTAAAAATCTATATATCATACCAATGATTAGACAGAGAGCCTTCAGTTTTGATATAAACTTTCAAATATATAAATGAGACTTTGTGCATCATACAATTATATATTGCTAGGTCCTCAGTATGTTCAAAACATTAGACAATTTGGCTTTTTAGAGAACCTAATTTATGATGCCAGGTTAGTTTATCTCAAGGTGCACCTACATCAAATCTATTTTATTTTATTTATTTATTATTTAGTGTGTGGATTTATTTCTTCTCATTCTCATTAAGAGCTGTGGTGGCGTAGTGGTTAGAACTCAGTACTGCAGGCTACTTCTGCTGACTGCTGGCTGACTGCAATTTGGCAGTTTGAATCTCACTAGGGTCAAGGTTGATTCAGCCTTCCATACTTCCAAGGTTGGTAAAATGAGGACCCATATTGTTAGAGGCAATATGCTGGCTCTGTAAACTACTTAGAGAGGGCTGTAAAGCACTATGAAGCAGTATATAAGTCTAAGTGCTATTGCTATTGCTATTCTCATGTCAATATTCTGCTCATTTGGAAATCTGGAAAAATGACATTGTACATGTATAACAGTCAAAAACTGAGCATCATAATGAATTAGAAGTATGATTTCATTTCTTTATTAGAATATTTCTGACTTGCTGTCATTTTTCTTGTTTAGCTGAATACCATAAAAAGAAAAATTCTCAGTAGAGATACAGTATTTATTTAATAAACTTTTAGTTTCTTCACAGTTACACATCTTCATTATATTATGTAAAAGTGCTTGTATTTAAAAAGAAAAAAAACTTACAATGAACATACCCTCTTAATACTTGCCTAGCTGTGCCTGCTTGTAATTTACTGCCAGTATAATATCATTTTGTATTTGTCACAAAATTTTTATATAGATCATGTATTTCTTGCTCACACATATTCATGAGAATGTATACAGTTATGCTCTAATTGTTTTAGGTATCCTCTTCCTATAAGCCTACTTCTGAGTTTTGATACTTTAAAAAGCCCAATGCAAGTAGTCCTTGACTTACTGAGACCAGAATTTCTTTTTGATAGGCAAGGTAGTTGTTAAAAAGTAACTCCTGTTTTACATTCTTTTTGTCATGGTTAAGTGAATAACTGCAGTTGTTAAGTGAATCATATGGTCATTAAACGAATTTGGCTTCCCCTACTGACTTTGCTTGTTGGAAACTGGTTGGGAAGATTCCAAATGGTGATCATATGACCCAGGGATGCTGCAATTGTTGTAAATACATGCTGGTCGCAAGGTGCCCAAAATTTGATCACATGGCTGTGAAGATGCTGCAGAGGATGGGTCATAAGACAATTTTTAGTGCCATTGTAACTTTGAGTGGTCACTAAATGAACGGCTGTAAATCAAGGATTACATATATATATATATATATCCATTTTTATTCAAAAGTTATTCTAATGTACTATTTAAAATGCCTTACATATGTTTATTCTTCCATTTCATTCACATTTTGCGGCACATGGGTGCTTATCTGTCTCAATATGTATTTATAAATGCTTACAAACCATGAGACTTTTTCTCAGTTTTTGTGAGATGGTATACAACTGTTACCAATTTAGGTCTCTATAATAACATTTCAGTTTAGGAATGATCTTTAGGATACTTAGACATGCATTATTAATTGCCTCTGTAAATTTCAGGCATTATATAGTACAGCTGAATAATATACAGTTATAGCTGTACTTCTCAATCAAACCAGTTAAGAGATTTTGAAGAACAGAGATTCATAAGAAAATCTTATTGATCCCAGAACAAAGGAGACACATTAAAATTACTCTTTATCCAACCTGCTCCTACATTCATTTATAAGCCAGGCCAAATTGCCCAAGCTTTCAGCACTCATGGAATTTCAGAGCTTATCAGTCTCTTGCAGGACTAAGTTTTAGCTGCCAAAATTCCCTAATCTAAAAGATTTGGCATTATTGCAATAATGGAGTTCACTCAGCAAGAGTGTTCTGGACATTTTAGAAACCAGTACCATATACTATGTCACTTTGAACTTTCAAAGCATTTTCCAAGGTAAAAATTATTCCTGACCTTATTTTCCCTTAACCACATGTGATTAAGAATGTATAAATGGCGACCTCTCTGAGAAGCCAACAATACATTAGAAGAAAAATGGGGTGACACAGTTTGATAATATTAAATTTAAATGACTTAAATTCAATACGATACTTAAAATTGTCTCATATAAAGCAAAGTTGCAGAAATTAGACATGCCTAATTTAAAGGCAATTTGAAAAAGGGACACAATTTAAAATGCTGTGACGTAGACATTATTGTGGTTTGTTTAAACCAGAGTTTCCAGACTATGTCTTAATGCAATTCTAATCTAGGCAGCAATTTTATATTTGATTATTACTAAATCCAGTTTACTAACAATTAGGATCAAGCTATGGTTTAAGTTACAATAATCAGAAAACTGACATCTAGGAAAAAACTAGAGTAATTGCATCAGAATTGATAAGCAAGGAAGGAGAAATCAAGATGATTACAACAAAAAATGTTTCTTGCATAAGATATGGGAAAGCAAAGCAGACAGCATTTAGACAAAACTATAAATATAGACTGTGTAAAAATCTACACTTCATTTTTATTAAAATGACTAAACTGTGTCATAATAAGATTTCAAACTGCAGATTAGGCATCAAATAAATGCTCTTCTAACTGAAACAACTATATCGGAAGAACTAATATACTAGCATAACTACACTAGCGTAACTCTTTTGACTTCTAATGCTGTGTGCACTGTAATGTTTGTTGATGGGGAAATATTTAGTCTGCCTGAAATATTCTAGCAAAGGCTGGGATCATACCTCACATTAAGCCAAAATGTACTTTACCACCATGCTAGTATGAACTCTGGCATGGTTTATTATTTTGCCCTCTTGTATTTAGTTATCTCTTAAAACAGGATTTTACTTCTGGTTGGGGTGCTGAAGGCAGCACATACAGCTCCCTCTTTTCATTTTTTCTACAACTACCATATGAGGGAGGTTAGGTTGAGACAGACCCAAAGTCACCCAGTGTACATTATTTTGTATAGTATGTGAACTCAGTTTGTAGTTAAGCAAGAGACAGACTATTGCAACTGCAAGTCTAGTTTCTATACAAGGGCCTAGATTAATCTTTTTTTAAAAATTCACAGTAGAGTGGGACAATATTCCTTCATTACCAGCAGGCACCTTAATACCAAATGTATCACTTATCTATTAATAATATGCTTTCTTTAAGCCTTACATTTATTCTGATGGCTTCTAAACATACTACTGAGAATGATAATACAAATGTATATATAGATAACAATGTGGACAACCACCCTGCTGGTGCTTGCTAAGCATCTGGGACAGCAAAATCCACCAAGATAACCCAGAAATTGCACTCCAAAGAAGACCAAGTTCCTCAACAACTTTTGCACATTCCAGTACCCCTTAAGTGTGCCCATTTCTTGGAAACCATTGAATATTTTTAACACCAGCTCAAATCTGGAGAGAGTGGTGAAACCTTTAAACAGAGAAACAGGTAATTTACTTCTGCATCTGTATTCTTAACACTTACTTTAACATGTTCCAGGATTTTCTGGAAACATATAGTATCAGCTAGGTGAACCCAGGATTCATATTAGTACAACTAAGTATTTATGGATTTAAAAACATTTTGTCTCTTTCTCCCTAGAATTCAGACTTTCGTACTCAGATGATCATCTCTCAATCATTGTCTAAACACCTTGATACCTCAAAGGATTAAACAGAAAGATGTGAGGGACATTTCCACCTATGTGTATGCCCAGAAATAGTGGCATATTCCTAGTAATGTTTTGAATTAGAAGTTAGTGATAATATTATGCAAAATAGCCAGCATAAACTATCCAGAATTTGAACCAAGAATTGTTCTCCCTAATTAATACCATCAAGTTACTTGAACCAAGGTATTTTCTGCATCATGCCATAACATTCACTGTGAATTATGGGCCGAACTCTCCACAGGATTCAGGGAGGGGAGGGGAGGGGAGGGAAAGGGAGGAGAGAGAAAAGGGAATCTTTAACTGAGGCTTAGCAGTTCCTTTGATAAACAGAAACTGGCTGTATCTTGCTCTTTTTGTTGTTCCTTGTTCATCCATATCCAAAAGCCCGCAGATGCATTTCCAAGCTGTCACTGTTCTCGTCGCACAGACATCAGGAATTCTACAGATCAATTTCTCTCTGCTTAAAGTGATTGGCTTCCTCCACTGTTTTGCATGGCATCAAAAACACCCTCTACCAAGACTCCCCATGGCGCCAAGTGTAAATAAAAACAGAAGCAGCATGGAGTTATTCCAGACAGACACCCTCCCCGTTTAACTTACATTATTCTAGCTTGCTGAAGATACCCTGGAGTGTTATCACAGCCAACTCCTTGGAAACAGCAGTGGAATACAGGCTGTGAGTGTGTGTGGCTGCATCTCGGCAGTAGGGTGAACTCAGCCACTCACCTTCCAGGAAGAAGAGATTCCTGGAAGTGAGAGAAACGGCCGTCATTTTACAGTCAAGCAGCACTGTGAAAGCAGGAATCTATACGGTTGCAATCTCTGTCCCCTTGGGCTGAGACTAAGGTTCCTTCCCGCCACGCTTTATGTCCTGTCTCCTAAATCAGCTTCTGGGTAGCATTCCTTAGGGATTAAAAAAAGAAAATCTTGACCAGACTAACTGAGGGTAACCACAACAACCAAAACAAAAAAAATCAGTTATCTGCTTGCCATCACTGTCATGAATGCAGTATAGGAAAGACTGTGTCACTTTGAAAAGCTAAGAGTTTTTAGCACACTATAAACTGAAATAAGGCCTCTCAGTGTTTCACTTGAGGAAAAATCTATTGGTAGTTCTTCAGACCTAATCCAGTGAGGCTTAAATACACCCCTGTGTTTTGGTCTCATTATCATGACAAAGCAGTAGCCAAACCAGCAATGCATGATAAGAATGAGCGAATAAATACATACATAAAACATTCCCTGTTATAAACTGAAAGGGGAAATATCAAATAGGTGGAGTAAAAAAAAGAAAGAAAATGCATTATTCTATTCTTTCGGTCAGAAGTACCTATAGAGATAAATTACTCTTCTGCCTTTAAAAAGAACCTTGAAAGCAGTCCTAAATTTACTGGATGTGTCTTAAGAAAAATCCATTATTCTACTGAAATCTATACAAAAAAGATGTGTTTCCTTTTGCTACCTCTACTGAGAATTTATCAACTTTCTGGAAATAAAGTTTTTTGTTTTTTTTTTAATTGTAAATATATATTACATTTTATTCCAGTCTTTTTGAAAATACCAATTCTGCCCCCCCCAAAAAAAAAGGATATGTGAGTGTTCATATCAGTTTGCATATTAAAAATAATTTAAAAGAAATGTTTTAATTTTTTCAGTTATGTAAAAATGCAACAGCCATCATTTTCTTTGAAGGAATTCATTCTCCTTGTGTAAGAGAGAAGAGACATTTAACTCTTGTGAGATGATAACTGCTACCCTTATTTTTATCTATGTTTTATTAGGAATAACATTAAAGATCTTTCGCCCAATTAATCAGGGACACTTTTTAAAATGGATCAGAGTAAGCAGTTAAGAGTCCCCAATTTTAATCAATTTAAAATTCACTTTTAATTATTTCAGAACAAGCCTTTACTTCCTAAATTCTCATTATCAGTAGTGAGGAGAATTTGACACAGAAAAAGTAATTTCACATAATCCTCTAACTTTTCTAGGCCCCTTGTAGAACTGGCTGAATTTTCCATCCTCTCCAGCCTTCATTGTTCCCATTGGAAGCTTAGAAGACCCCTGGAGCAGGTTTGGTGATGGCTCTCATGAAAAGCTACATGGGAAAGAAGGAAGGGAAATCCTTATGATGCAAGTGGAAGTCTGCTCTAATATTTAATACAGGGTTTATTAATAGGGGATTTAAATGTTCTTTGAATAGAAGGGGAAGACACACCAGAAAGTTTTGTCCTGGAAATATTTGTCTTCAATGAGTCACCCACAATACTTGTCATGGGAAGAATGTGAAAGAGGAGGGTTATACAATTTGCAATTTATAAACTTTTAAAAAGAAAATGGAAGGTCCAGAAAAGAGGCAAACAGATAGGAGAAAAGATATGCAGCTTCCAATGCTAAGAACTAAGATGATGTTGCAAATTTTAGTGGTGACAGGATAGATGCCATGATTTGAATGCTCTCTAAAATATTCCTAGCATTTGTAAAAGTATTGTATTGCTTTTAAAATAGAGAAAAAGAAAAACCAAAGGTAAAAACCACAAAAATACATACATTATAAAAAACAAGTGCTTAAAATATCTGAAAAAATAGGACAAAAAAATAAACAATCGAAATATATGTCAATACAACAGCAAATAGTTGCAATTCTATAATTATCTAACACAAACATTATGCAAATACATTATGCTGCCATCAAATCTTGATCTTGTTTTTAGGGGAGGCAGAGACTTATTTTATATACGTTTCTGTAGCAGTGGGAGGTTTTGTTTCTTTTAACTCCTTTTGAGATAGTATCAAACAATTTTTCTTGCCAGTAGAAATACTTGGTTGAAAGTCTTTTCCATATTTTGCAAAAGTGCAGTTGAAAGACCACAAACATTTGCATTTCTTGGAATGTGAACGATCCCTCAAATAATTTTCTCCTTTGTTTATTCCCCCTCATGTATTATAGCTTTCTTTACTGATCCACATGACAGAGTAGTGTAACACAGTAGTGGGTTCCACTTACCTTCGCTCCCGGTTTGGAACCGGAAGCGCACGTGTGTGTTTGCTTCACTCACGCATGGTGCTTCTGCACATGCGCAGAACCTTCTGCACATGCACAGAACCTTCTGCACATGCGCAGAGTGTCCATGATGACATCTGGGCGAAGCTGCCGCCACTACCGGTACGCCCGGACCGAGGCGAACCAGTAGAAACCCACCACTGGTGTAACAAAAATAATACAGGAAGAACACAATGGAAAAGGGGCCCCAAATAATTTGTAACATACTGGACTGCGCATGTGTAATTTGAGTTTAACCAAATTATAAATCAGACGTCACTTCTTTACTAACTCATTAATATCAGCGTGTGTACAAGCTTTTAGCCACAGCAAACAGTAGTTCTTAAACTGTTCAATATAATATAAACACATTTGTTTACTAATTCCTATCTAGCAAATAAACATTTATCATATTAAACCAGTAGGAGTTAAACTATTTTCAGTTTTTTACAGCAATCAATGAGTAAAAGCTTGGTTAGCCTACAGCCTTTTAGAACTTTGTCCCCATGATCTATCTCCAGCAGATCTATCAAAATCTATTTTGCTGGGGGATATTATAAATCTAGCCTGCAGTAACTTAGATAGTTAGTCCATATTTTCAAATGGGTATTTCCAAATGCTGAGTACAGGCAGTTGCCGGGTTAAGAATGCCCGACCCTAGGTATGAACACGGCTGCCTGTTACAGAATGACAGATGGTTGACCTATTACAGTGCCTAAAATGGCAGATTGCTGACTGGCAACATAATCTACCATATTTTTTGGAGTATAAGACGCACCTTTTTCCTCCAAAAAAGAGGGTGAAAATCTGGGTGCATCTTATATTCCGAATATAACCCCGCCCAGCCTCTCAAATGGAGGTTTCAGAGGCTGAAAAAAGGCTCCAAAAGGAGCAACAAGCCTCCAAAGGGAGCTTCAGTAAAGAAGCCTCCAAATGGAGCAACAAGCCTCCAAACGAAGCTTCAAAGGCTTTTTTTCTGAAGCTCTGTTTCGGAGGCTTTCAGAGGCAGAAAACAAAGCAAAAAAAAAAAAAAAGAAGCAAGGCACAGAGCTCACAACCAACCAACCAACCTGTTGCTAAAATTAACCTCTGAGAACAGCTGATTGGGGGTATTCCGATCTACTGGCCAATCATTATTTTCCTCCCCAAAAACTAAGGTGCGTCTTATAGTCCGAAAAATATGGGTAACTCAAAATGGCAAACGGTGTTTTCCTACCATGAACCAATGAAGCTGCGCAATGTTTCCATGAGAGTCATAAAGTAGTGCATGTATTTTAAATATCATATTCAGTCTGTTTTCAGTGGTTCATGAAACTGTGCAGCTTCAGTGGTCTGTAGGCTCAAGAAAACACATCATCCACCATTTTAAGTCAGATTACTTTGCCTTCAGGATGGTGAGAGACTGAATTCCAGCCATTACTTCTTGAATTGGGCTTTCTTTGCTGGAAGTCTGTCTCCCCCATAATTCAGTTTTAAAGTATCTAAATATACTACTAAAACAACTAACACTCTACAATCTCTGTCTTTGTAACCTTCAGTTGGGCAAAACTGGAAGGTATAGGGCAGTGATGGCTAACCTTTTTGACATCGCATGCCAAAAGTGCGGGGAGTGTGTGCAAGTGCCCACACCCATAATTCAATGCCTCCCACCCCCCTGTGCATGTGTGCACCTCCCCGCACTCCGTTTTGGGCCTAGCAGGCCTCCCTGAAGCCTCTGGAGGCCAGAAACAGCTTGTTTCCCGACTTCCGATGGGACCGGTAGGTCCATTTTTTGCTCTCCCCAGGCTCCAGAGCGAAATCGGCCTCTCCCACCCCTTTGGAAGCCCTTCAGAGGCCGAAAACGGCCTCTCAGTGTCTCCGTGCGAGCCCTATACTTACTTGGCATCCAAAATGGGCTGTATGGGGACTCCTGAGAAGGGAGTGGCAGCATAGGCGGGGCCAGCCGAAAATCAGCTGGCCGGCACACGCACGCGCGCTGGAGCTGAGCTATGGCAAAAGCTCACGTGCCCGCAGATATGGCTCCACGTGCCACCTCTGACACATGTGCCATAGATTCACCATCACGAGTATAGGGCATTGATGGTGATTCTATAACATACATGTCAAAGGTGACAAGCCACAAAGTTTTCAGTGACACTCCAGCGTCCGGCACTCACCAACACCCAACAGCAAATATTCTCTAAAGCACATCCCATCCTTGTGAGAGCTTATGAAGGCTGCACGAGAATGGAGTGTGTTCTCACATGGCCTCCAAAGCGTCAAAAAGTTGCCTCAGAAGGCCGTGCTTTCACCCAGTTTTTCAAAGGCCGTAGAGGCTGTGGAAGAGCATTCTCTGAAGCCACTTCAAGAACGAAGACCTCAGGTAGGCTGCAGGGGCCTCCCAAAACAAAGAGAATATAATCTGAAGCTGTGTGGTGTATGGCAGATCCTGGAGAATAGTGTGAGGTGGCCTTTTTGAGCAACAGTGATCACTCTAAGGCTGCAGACAAGGCCTGGGCCTCGACCTCAGGCCCAGACTTAGCACTTTCAAGTACCGCTGTTCAGGTTGGCCTAAACTGGGGGGGGGGACACCTAAAATATGTTCTGTTTTTTGTTTGGAGGGGGGATTATGACATGTCAGTAGAGGCAAGTTAGACATTTTCCAAATTTTTCACAAGCTGAGCCCAAAATTGATGGGTGAGTCCACTTTCTGTTTGAAGGCAGGGGCCCTTGGGCACATGCTAGTATGGGCAGTGTGGTGCACATTTCCTCATATTTCACAGCTATCTTTATGCCCCCTCCAATCAGCAAAGTGTCAAGTAGTCCCATGGGTCAGCCAAGGAAGAGATGGAGGAGTGATTTCCAAGCTCCCAGCTTTCTACAAGTAACCTCAATGGGGAAAGTGGCAGTTCTCCCCAGGTTTTTTGCCTGGTCATTTTGTTTTTCTATTTAGGTAAGGAAATATCTCTGAAAGAATGGTGCAAATGTTAGTGGTTGTCTTGAAAATAAAAACCTGTAAGTTTAAATTTTACCAAATTTTGTTGTTGTTGTTCATCTCTGATATGCAGAAGAACAGGTATTATAACCTGTTTCAACTTCAATATAAATTTGGGTTAAAAACATGGTTAGGGAACATAATTGGATCTTCACTTGGAGACTGCCTGTAGTCAGTATTTCATAAAACAGCCACACCTAATTGTTCACTTCTGCACACAATTAGCCTACTAATTACCATGATTATCTACAGATTACTAATTTCTCATCATACTGACTTGATACCTTTAGACAGGTACCTAGATAAGTAATTTACTGCATCTTTAACCACAAAGCACACACTTCATTTGACAGCAATTCATTAAGGTAGCTCTCAAATATTCAGCTCTAAAGCATCACCACACAGCTTCCAAAAGATTGCATATTCACAGCAGTACAATAGTTCCCTACTATAATTGGACTCATTCTTATTTTATATCAACAACTTGCACTGTAGACTATATGACATCAATTTAATTCTTTATGCTATTAGAAACTATTAATCCCCCAGTAACTTCAGCAGTAGACTTTATCTATAAAAACATTCTCTACTTTCTGAATTTTTCTTCAATAAATTAGTGGGTTTTATTTTAAACTAATGTAATTTTTATATTAGACACTTCACTAGTAATCAAAATCCTTGCATCATGATTTAAAAAACAACAACAGCCAGCTCATTTTTCCAAAGGTTCTATTTGACCCTTTAATAGCATGTTTGCTATTTCAATCAACATTTTTCTGCAAGTAATTCTGATTCTTTTATACATAATTACTCTTCTGTGATGCTTTTCTGTCCAATCAAAATATATATTCTTTTTCCAAAGTCAATCTGTCCACACTTTACCTTTAACAACCAAAGTATGTTTTTTAATTATATCGATGGGTTTAATATATTCGTTTGTGTTCCTGGCACCATTTAAATCCTTTGTAAATGCTATATGAAGGGAAAGCCTTTGGTCTCTCTTATTCATCAGCTTGGCCAAGAAGTACACTTTTTATCTTCTCTACATTTCCTTTTTATGTGAATCCTATTAACTTTTATGTAAACCAAGAGCTAGTTTGGTACAGTGGCTAAGGTGCCAGGCTGGAAACCAGGAGGCCATGTATTCTAGTCCTCACTCAGGCATGAAAGGTACCTGGGAGACTTTGGGCCAGTCACTTTTTCTAAGTTCAACTCACATCTCAGAAGTGTTATCTGGAATGGGATAATAAATGTCAGGCTGATACTTTTAAGCTAATGGGCACTTTAGGAAGTTTCAGAACCTATCAAGGTACTACTGTAATCACAAAAAGGATTTCATGAAACCAGTCAGGCCAAATAGAGTTACATATTTAAAATTAAAATAACATACAGAATTAAAGTATTAGCATTAATATATTTATTTGTTCCACCTGTCCCAACTTTAATAATACTAATAAGTTTATTTCCACACTTTTCATCAGTAAAAAAAATTACTTCCAGTCCTCCATCTGTAACATAAACAATTACATGCATAGCAAAGTCAAATTAAATTAAATTAAATTAACCCTTCATCTCCCAAGGACTGCAATTAATTTTAAAAGAATTTACATTTAAATATAATAAAATGGATGGGGGCAACCCTTCCAAACGTTTTAAAGTAATGGGCTGCTGTTAGCCCAAGAGGAGTCAAAGGGAATACCAGCTAAGAATGTTGCCTTTCTCCATTGATCAGCCACTACATTGACTGCCTAGGACAGTGATGGCTAACCTTTTTCCCATCACGTGCCAAAAGTGGGAGGAGTGTGGGTGAGTCATGTGCATGTGTGCCCATACCCATAATTCAATGTGCCCCACACCCAGCCATTTCTGGCCTTCGGAGAACCTCTGGGAGGTGAGGAAGGCCCTTTTCACCCTCCCCAGGCTCCTAGAAAGCCTCTGGAGCCTGGGAAG
>JANHFK010005572.1:0-12401 GCA_036250565.1 Sibynophis collaris | reverse complement strand
TCAAGTCCCAGGCGGTTAGGTGGAGCCATTGTGGTTCCGGATGAACCAAGGCCCCCTGGCTGAGGGAGATTTTGTTCTGAGGGATCCTCCAAGGCTGAGCTACTGATAGGTTTATCAGGTTGGCAAACCAGCAGGTCTTCTGGGCCAGTGGGGAGCCAGGAGTAGGACCTCCACCTTCTCCGCCAGGACCTTCTTGACCATCCTTGGAATAGGGGAAGGGAAGGTGTACAGTAGTCCTGGGGGCCACGGAGTGCCAAGAGGATCGACCCCTTCCACCCCCGGTGCCAGAAACCTGGCATAAAACCTTGGTAGTTGAGAATTGCCTGGTGTGGCAAACAGATCCGCCACTGGGAGGCCGAAATGGATCATCAGTTCCCGGAATAGGGATGGGTGCAGGCGCCACTTCGTGTGGTCAATTGAGGCTCTGCTGAACCAGTCCATCTGCACATTTGGCAACCTGAAGATATGGTCTGCCATGATGGATAGCAGGTGCTTCTCTGCTCAGAGGCCCAACTGCCTGGCTTCCTGCATGAGGGACTTGGAGCAGGTATTCCCTGGCGATTGATGTCTGCCTTTGCGGCTACATTGTCCATCAACACCGATATGTGTCTGCTCAAGACCGACTGCTGGAAGTGACGGAGGGCGAGGTGGACTGCCCTGAGTTCCAGGCAGTTGATATTTTGGGTCTGGTCAATCTGGGCCCACTGCCCTTGAGCCATCTGTGATTGGAGGTGAGCCCCCAATCAAAGAGGCTGGCATCCGTCGTGACAGTGAGGCATTCTGACTCCTTGAATTGACAGCCCTTGGTGATGGCCGGAGACATCCATCAGTTGAGGGACCGGATTATCTCCATCGGGATGCAGACCTTGGCCAGTAAGATGCTCTTGCTTGATCTCTGGAAAGTTAAAAGAAGCCATTGTAGATCTCTGGTGTGCAGGCATGCCCATGGGACTATAGAAATGGTGGACACCATCTTGCCCAGGAGCTGAGAGCCACTGCAGCTGCTTGAGGCGATGAAAGGACCGACCTTCCTCTGCCACAAAAGGGCCGTTTTGACTGAAACGGTCTGCCCCTGGCCGACCTCTCTTACTCTTGCCTCTGCCTTGGGATGTAGTTCCCCTGGGAGCGGGGGGAATCCACACTTGTGTCCGTAGCCCGAAAGGAGGGCTGATGAAAGTATGGTGAGGGGCAAAAATCTGCTGGGATCCTCTCTTGCATCTGGGGGAGCCAGAGCAAGAAGGCCCTGTTATAAAAAATAGGTGGTCATCGATACACGTAGTTGACTCGGAGAAGAGTGGTTTGGTTGAATTAGCTGAGCCCTCTAATCCTGGCTCTGTAGTGCGAGCCCCAAGTTGGGCTGTATTTCTCGCCTTAAAGAGGAGCGATTCAAAGAGGCTAGGTTGGATTATCCCAGTAAAGGCTGGCTGGTTGGGCACTAGCCCTTCATCATCTGAAAGGCCTAATTCCCTATGCCCTTCCTCCTCTGAGAACAGAGACTGGCTCTTCTGGGAGGGAACCAATGAATAAGGTTCAGGGAATGCTGGGAATGCCCCTTGGTCTGGATCCATAGAAAAACTAGAGGCCACTGAAGATGCTTGTCTGGACTGTTGGAGTACAGCAGCTATGCCCTGCCTGATAGCGTCTGCAATGATAGCTTGCATTTTAACATGGGCTACTGATTTTGTCCTTATCTCTGGGCAAAGGCCCGCTGCTGTTGGAGTAAATGTAGCTTCAGGCACAGCTCTGGCTATCCCATAGGGCTGCTCACTAATCCCTGAAGAATTAGGCAGGTCTGACAGTGAGCCCCAGAGGCCTGCATTGCTCACAGGCAAAAAGAAGCTCTCAGGAGAAAACTACTCTCCAGCTCCCCCTGGAGATAGGTCCAACAACTACAGCATATTGGAACAGCTTGGCTCACCTCGCGTTTCTGACAGTTGGCTCTTTTTACTGTCTAGCATACAGTTTTTTGAGGGCCTTTTGCTTCCTGTGCTCATCCTTCTGGTCTGCTTTGGAGTTCTTGCGAGTCACTCCAGCCTTCTCTGCAGCCTTGGAGCTGCGTTTTATTACCACTCCTGCTGAACTAGTCGTCGCTGTGGCTGTAGAGGTTATTGGCAGTGCTGTTGCCTCACCAGCCTTCGTTCTAGTGCTGCCAGCCCCCATTGTTTTCAAATCTTTTGCGCCCTTTGGTGCCCTTCCCTAAGGGCTCGAGCAGCTTCGGCAGCTTCCTGCCCTCAGGCAATAATCACGCCAGGCAGCTGGGCTGTTTAAATTGGAACACGAAAGCTCTTTTAGTTTTTGAGCCCTTGGGACTAGTGGCGTGGAGCCAAGGCCCCTTTGTGCATTGCGTAATAGTTGAATATTTGGGAGTGCGAAACTCCTCTCAGCCATGCTGCCTGGGCTGTTTAAATTGGAGCACAAAAACTACTTTCGTTTTTTGAGTGCTTGGGACTAGCAGTGTGGAGCCAAGACCCCTTTGTGCATCCCACAATCATTGAATATTTGGAAACACGAAGCTCCTCTCAGGGTCGGGCTACCTGGGCTCTTTAAAGTGTCTCTTTTGAGCTCCCACGTCTAGCGGTGTGGAGCCCAGGCTCTCTTACGCTGCCCACAATCGTTTGAATTGTTGTGGAGCAGTAAGCTCCTATCAAGTCTGGGCTGCCTGTGCTTTTTAAAATGAAGTGTTACAGCTCCCAACTGAGGTTAAGTCCTTGGGGTCATGGCGTGGAGCCAGGCTCAGTCATGCTACCCCTGTCAAATATACGGAACGCAACGCTTCTGTGATGGCTGTAGTGCCTTTCTGCCAAATGAAGGAGCGTGGGAGCTCCCAACGCCCCTTAAGGGCCATTGTGCTGTCTGGTAATTAAGGAGCACGAAAGCTCCTATGGTCTCCATGACAGCTCGAACATGAAATGGCCTGCAGCGGCTCAAGCCGAAGTGCGCTTTGCCCCTGCCCCTGATGAAATATTTTTGCCAGGGGTGGCAGGACCAACTTGAAATTCTAATGCCTCCGCAGCCTTTGCTTTCTTGCAGCTGCCAGCAACTGCCTCCTCCACCATCTTTTCTCAGTTTGGAGGCTCGCAAGTTAGGCTAAATTGGCGATCGTGGGATCGTTTGCACTGTTTCCCCAAAGCTCGGGCGATCTTAAGGCTTAAAAGCCTTTCACGCCCTTTCCCACCTTTTTTAGGCACTCAGGCAGCTTTGGCGGGTTCCTGCTCTCAGGCAGTACTCATGCCGGTCTGATCTGCTTGTTTGAAATTGTGTGCAAAGCTCTTTCACTTCTTTGCCCCTGGGCTAGTGTTGTGGAGCTGAGACTCACTAGTGCTGCCCACGATCTGTGATCAAAGGAGGAGCGTGTTACTCCTGTCAAGCCAGGGCTCTTTATGGGATTAATTATGCTGGAGCAGAGCAGCTCCAATTTCCTCAGAGTCCCTGGGATAGCGGTGCTACTCTCTGACACACAAAAAACCGGAGCGCGAAGCTCCTGAGTGGCTGCAGAAGCCATCCTGCTGTGAAAGAGGAGCGTGAAGCTCCTATCGCCGTAACCGGCCAGTGTCAGTTCAATAAGGAGGCAATTAACGACTGAAATTTGTTGAAAGTCCTTCAGAGGCTCGAGCTGAAGCTCTTGCCGCCGAAGGAAGCCCAGTGACTCTACTGTTGTATCGGGAGTCGGCCGGATGAATAACTCACAGAATAATGTCCACAAGTTCTTATTCTACTCAAGTTAATCCAGGGATTCCAAAAATGGAGGAATTTTGACACGTCTGTCCTAGCTGAGGGACTGAGTCAAAAGCTGGGGAGCGTTAGCAATAGAGGCATGTCCTCATAGCTCTGACAGACTCAGTCCAATTAGCTAACACACGAGGTCAACCCATTCCTAAATGCTATCTCCATCACTATGGAGAAATGCTAAAACGATAGGTATAATGGAGACCTGATGGGATGAATGACATTACCAGAATATGGCTGAGATAAAAGGTAAGTGGCATGCTTACAGTAGGCTCAGCTGTAAAGCTGGGCTTTCCAGACATTTAATCCCTTATTCAGGAACTGGATGAATCAGCAAAACGCCCATAGGCATGATTTGGCTTAATTAGTCTCTTTATCACAGCCAAGAATAAAGCGATATATACATAAAAAGATTTGTCTACTGAAGAACACAAATACCAAACCTTTATATAAATCTATGTTCCTCCATTTAAATTCTAGGTTTTCTCTTGCCTTTTCAGATCAATAGATACTTGGCTGTTTTCTTCATGGCCTAGGAAGGCACTTGATAATGATATAGAATATTGACCAATACCACACCAAGGAAACTCACAGATTTGCAACAATATAAGAAGTGTTTCACAAAAAATAGCAGCAAGTTAAAGCCAGCTTGTTCGCTAAACCGAGGAAATCCAATCCAAGACTCACTCCGGAGACTATACATTAGCAGTTGCAACGCATGTTCATAATTAGATTCTCTAATCTTACATCACATGGATATCTAGCCCCAAAATATAATATGGTAGTCAGCCCTCAAGCAGAGCTTCGTTTCTTTCAATTCAAAGGGCTGGGCCGAACAGTTTATTTAACTTAAGGAACATAATTCAATTTTCCCAACACAGACCCCTGTCCAGGCCATAAGTAATTCTCAAAAGATGACATTTTCCTTGGGTTTCCAAAAGGATCCTAGTTCTTGCTGGTGATGCTGGTGATACATTTAGCACAATCCCTTAACGCCACACAAATCTTTTAAGACATCCTGTTACTGCAGCTCTTCACAGCAAGATTGAGAAGTGATGTACTTTCAGTTTAGCCATAAAGAATTACCATACGTACCGGAGAATATAATGAACAAATGGATTTTACAAAAATAGCAAGAGAGGAACCCAAAAGGCTGACAATTGTGCGTTTGGAAAGAGAAGTAGAGAAACTTGTTTTCCAAACTTCTCTCATATGCTGCTGTCATTGAGATACAAGGCAAGAAAAGAAAGAGTTAAGTGCCCAATTCCCATTAAAAGCCAAGTAGATGTTTCCCCCTACCCCTCAAAAAAGGGGATTTCAAAAACTGTGTAGAACAGGGAAAAACATGGACTTGGTAGCAGCCTGGGAACTGGAGACAATAATAAACACCTTGAAGCTTATTGAGTTATGGGAAAACTTAGTCAGATCTAGGAAGATTCTACTGGTTTTTCCTCAACCATCATTTCCATCAACAGAAGCTTAATTTCCTCTATGAATATCGGTTTTCCACTCCTGTTGCAAAGAGAGGTTAGTCAGATGAACCAACTATTCAGAGGAAGGGGAAATCTGGATCAGTAGAAATATTTCTAGCTGAAAAATATCCCTTTTATTTATAAATTAACAAAAAGCTAACATAAATAATAAATATTCAGCGCCAAATAAAACATTTTCTCAATATTTTGCAAGTGTTGATTCTCTTCACCATGAACTTGTAACTGTGGCACAGAGAACAGTGAAAAGAATAGAAAGAAATCAGGAAGAAGGAGAGGCATCCTATTACGAGCAGCACTGCACCTGTATGGATGGAAACGGCTCTGAATCAAACTGATGTTAAAAGAGAGTTGGAATTAGATTTTGTATAAATTTGAACATTAATACATACTTTAATTAGAATTCTGAATTGTTTTTCCATGTTTCAAGGTTAAGTTCCCAGAGTTCCCAGGGTGCACTGGCAATAGCACTTAGACTTTACAGTGCTTTACAGCCCTCTCTAAGAAAGAGGTTTACAGAGTCAGCATATTGCTCCCAACATTCTGGGTCCTCATTATACCAACCTTGGAAGAATGGAAGGCTGAGTCAACTTTGAGCCGGTCAGGATCGAACTGTTGGTAGTCAGCAGAATTAGCCTACAATACTGCATTTTGACCACTGCACCATCAACGGCTCATACTGCATGATCATAAATCATCCTACATGACCGCAAATGTAGATAAGTTTTTCCTCTGCCTCCCATCACTTATACAGATAGTCCTCAACTTATGACCACAATTGAGCCCAACATTTCTATTGCTAAGTAAGACAGTTGTTATGTGAGTTTTGCCAGGAACATGGTGGCTGAAATGGTTTGGATGCTGGGTTGGAGGTTAGCAAGCCTGCGTTTGACACCTGAGTGCTGCTATGTGGCGGGATGAGCTCCCATCATTTGCTCCAGCTTCTTAACGGAGAGATGAAAGGAGCCCCCACGGGCATCTCCCAGGCAATGGTGATGTCATCAGCTAATCCTTTCAACAGGGAAGCACCTTAAACTGTGCTTCTGACACAAAGGGGTGTGAGAGAGTGAGTTTTGCCTCATTTTACAACTTTTCTTGCCATAGTAATTAAGTGAATCACTGAAGTTGTTAAATTAGTAACACGACTATTAAGTGAATCTGGCTTCCCCATTGCTTTTATTGTCAGAAGGTTGCAAAAGGAGATCACATGACCCCAGGACACTGCAACTGTCCTAAATATGAACCACTTGCCAAGCGTCTGAATTTTGATCACATGACCATGGGGATGCTGCAATGGTTGCAAGTGTGAAAAATGGTTATAAGTCATTTTTTTTCAGTGCTATTGTAACTTCAAATGGTAACTAAGCCAACTGTTGTAAATCAAGGACTACCTATATTCTGAAAAATCTCAAACTTCAGATTTTAGTTAAATAACTATTTCTAATTCTGTGTTTAAAAACCTCAATAGTAGCAACACATGCTCTTCTTAACACATTTTATCATTTCCAAAGAGTGAATCATTATTGAATAGGTATTTAGCAAACCACATGGATACCGTACTAACATGGTTAATGGCCATTCAGTGATAGTAATCTTTATCAAAAGCTCTCTTCCATAGATGTTCAGCTTTATTAGTTAACTAATTAAAAATTACATGCATATTAATTATATACCTCAAATGCATTATATGCTGCTGCAGCCAATACCTATGATATTCTCATTTGTTGGAATAATCTTAGAGTTGTTCAAAATTCAAGCATTTAATATTAAAAAGAAACCTTTCCATTTAGCACTTATGCTTATTTCAAAGAGAGCTCTCAGTATCTCCCTTAGGTCTGCCTTGTAGGTTCATACACTAAAAAGGTATTCTCTGAAGAAAAATACACAGAAATTCTTCAAACCACTTGCACAAGATACATTTATTCCTAAAGGATTAAGCACCGATGTTAAGAACGTCTGGGTCTTCTGTAAGAAGTGAAAAACTTATGGGGAATAAAGTCAATAATAATGATTTAAAAATGATTTATGGACCACTGCCAAAGTAATGCAAGCATTATTTTAACATTCATGCAGGTATTTCCATATCAAACACACACTTCATCTTTTCTTGCCAGTTAACCATCAACTTGTGGTTGAATATACTGCAGAGCAAGACACAATTCCCAGAAAGAGAGAATTTTTTAAAAGGAGGGTAGTTCACCTTCCCAGTTTCCCATGCTATTTTCATCTTCCCAGGAAACGCACACCAGCTAAATTCTATGTCATGAAAATAACTCCAACCCAAAACAAAGAAAAAATTTGCTGGAGGCTAAGGAACATTGCAAACACTCGGAAAAGGAAAAAGTCCCTTCACAAAAGTATTATGCCTCAGGGTATATAATAAAGGGAATTCAGCAAGAAATCACTGCATTAAGTCTATGTAATAACACATCTGATCAATTATTGGATTATTTCTGTGAGAATTCAAGGCAATTATGTATAGGACAGGCATGGGAAAAATACAGATTAGCAATCCTGGGGGAGGGGAGGGAAATGTTTTGCAGAATTTTCTTATGAAGAAAGCAGAAAAGACAGCTCTCTAAGGCAAGCAGGTCAATGGCTAAAAGGATTTTATTAACTGGAAGGGAGCTCTACTAGTTTACACACACTAGGTCTAGGCATCATGACAGGCATAGATCATGTGATGACATCTAAGGTTTGAAGCTGTCAGGGACTGGAAAAATGGGCAATACTAAGTAAACAATTCTGAGTATTCACTGATTCTTGGAAAAAAACTGGACACTGCAGAGTGGTTAACCATTTTGTTTTCTTTTGTTCAGGACTCTAAGCACTAAAGCGAAGTGGCAGTAAGTGTGTAAACTATGCTCTATCTCTTAATTTATCCATTTTGTTTCTTATTAAGCACTTTTCCAATAACTGTCCTAACACATTTTGATGGCAATCTGGGGAAGATGGAAGTGTTGGCTGACCATGGTCAGGATAGTATGGAATCTTTGCTCAGAGTTTTGTTTGCAACAAGCATCTTATCATATTTCTTTATCATTGTGATGGTAAATAGCGGAAAAATAAAACAGCATTACATGGAATTCTCAAGGTTCTGCAAAAGCTCTTCATTTTGAGACATCACAAGCAGAAACTGTTAGACAAAAGCATCAATATTCCAAAACAGGTCTTCCTGTTCCAGAATATTTTATTCCCTCTCATTTGTGGGATTCAAGTCCTCACTTTGTTATTTTCTGGGAATTGGGTGCCCTTTCTCTTTCCTCCTCCTCTTTGGTTTCTGTAAACCTTGGCTCTTTCCTGGATTTGCAGATAGCGCCTTCTTTTTTTCATAACTTTGTTTTGGCTACAGATTAATCATAGTAATAGGGCTGCTACTGACAGACTAGCATAGATAAAACACACAAAAACCTTCATTCTTTGCATGAGTCCAGATTCTAATAAGATCTCTGACAGTCAGATGTGTAGCTGGTACTTATTGTATAACTTTCTCTCTGGGTCTTTGACATGGCTTCATCCTACATCATCCTCTGTCCCAAACAGTGTACAAAAATTAAAACTGAAATATTTATTGCATAACAATTACAATAAAAATGTTTATAGACCAATCGCATATATATTGTAGATTACTAAGTATCAAGTTCCACGGAGTTCAAGGCATTTAATTTGAAATAATTGGGCAGAAGTGTACATGCAAAGTAGCCTAAGAAGCTGGCTCAAATAATCAAGCACTAGAATAGCACCAGCAGAACTTCTTTCAAAAAATGCAAATGGCAATTGCAATTTTAAAGGAGGTATCTGTTCTTTCCCCTAAAAATTATCATGTTAAAATTTCTGTTATGACATTAATAGATTATCTGAAAATAAAAGCATGCCTTTTGCTTCATAATTGTTCTAGCGCTGCAATATGAAAATGAATTTGAATTAAATCAACTAAAATCTGTGAATAATTGGGTGGCATCACTATCATCAGCTTGCTGCATAACAAATATATTACCAGGATAATAATAGAGATCAGGATAAATTATATTTATATACCAGGATTTACAAAATGATTATAAGTTGCAAGCTGCTCAGTTTCAGAGAGCTGAGCTCAAGTTAGGTGGCACATAGACCATATAACAGCACCTGGAAAAAGGCCACTGCTATGATACTACCTCAGTATCATATTGCATAACAAATCCACTAAATAAACAAACAATAAAGGCAACAAATTAGGACATTTTTTTTCTACCAGTGCTGACTTTCTTACGTCCTTTTGTCCACCACTCTTCTATTCTTTTGGGTGTAATCTGTTTATTGGCAATTGAGAACACGGGAGCATATAATTTCATTTGGCAGACTAAAATTGCATGGCCCATCCAAGTGACTACATTAAAAATGCTTTTGTCCAAAGTAGAAAGCTGCTTCCTACTGCCTCAATTCAGCCTCCACAGAGGACTTGGAAGGTTCTACTCTCATACAATCAGTTATCTACTTTGCTGAAATAGGATTAAAATATTTTCTCTCATTCTTCTATGGAAAAAAAAAAAACGGAAAAGTTTACACCCAAATATTCACAAAAATCACTTCCATTTTATCCTCTTCCCAAGAACAGAATTGAGTTTGAAAAAATAAATTTTGTATGCTGTATACAGGTAGTCCTTGACTTATGAGAGTTTGTTTAGTGACTGTTTGAAGTTACAAAAGCATTGAAAAAAGTCTCCCTGGTCACAAGATCAAAATTCAGATGCTTGGCAACTGACTCATATTAATGACAGTTGCTAGAAAAAAGCAACACCAAGTCTCTCAGAAATATGCGATTATAAGAAGTTTCTCCCTAACTGTTCTAACTGGTTGGGCTGAACCTGAATGGGGCAGATGGCTTGTCTGAATCTTTGACTGTGATAAACTTAATCATACTCAATAGGAACAATAGCCATATATAAGAGAGATTCAATCATTATCTGGATTATTTCATCTTTCCATAAATCCATTATTCATAGCATTGATTTCCTGGTTTGCAAAATCTTGGTTAGTAAATTTCGTATTCCATTTTATTTTAAAGCAACTCTGTTTTGCTTGCCCTATAAGATGGTCTGGAATTCTTGAGCCACATTTCATCTATTTTTATAAAGGATGCTCTGGAAAATTTCCCACTCAGACATCACTCTTAACCCTTAATAGTTGGGTCCAGATTTGCAATAATGGATAGTAGCATAGAACATCTTTAAACAGTCAAAACATATCTTAGTGTGTTCTACCACACAGAAATAGAAGTGAAATGACCATTTGGTCATTCCATTTTTAAAGCCCTTTGATCCTAAAATTTAAATAGAAGTAGTAAAGTGGCAAAAATAGAAATATTATTTTACTGAAAGATTTATTACAATGAACCATAGTTGCCCATAATATACATAAGCAAGGCCACTAAAATTTAAAGGAATTTACATAATTTAAAGTAATCTTACAACTACATCGGTATAGCTTCAAAGAAAACTTGGTTCCACACAACTTCTTACTAGTCATTAGACACCCAGTCTGAGCAAAGTTCTTAAAAAGGATTCTTGGCGGAATTTGAGACTACAAAATAATATTTGGAAAGTGACAGTTGCTAAAACATGTAGAACCCCATTATTTCTAAAAAACAAACAAACCTTGAAATATTAGCGATACACTGTTTTTATTTCCACTGCAGCTACTTGCAGGAAGCATTAAATAAAGTACACTACCCATTTATCGTGATTACAGATTTTTAACCTGTATGTGTGATGCAATACAACATCTTGGATTCAGAACTATAAATTAGGTAATAGGTCCATAGTAGAAATCTTTATTTTATCTTAAGCTAGTTAGACAGAGTCACTCTCTTAGCCATAAAAATTGCAAAACCACCACCATCAACCTTATAGATCCGTTAAACACAGTGGATTTTACTTCTTACTAAACTTGTATAAAGTTAGGCTATTAGACCTGGAAAGAGAAAAAATCCCAAATGATGAAAAAAATATATATAGTCAGCAACAAAAAACAGTTGATTTCATAATAAAACTTGATTAATTCATATTAAACACTAAAACGAAGTCAGCAAATTGTAGTTTCCATGAAGACAAAGAAACTATCGCTGATCAGAAACTAACATGGCATATCATTAGCATTAGGGAGCAAAGAAAACTTGAAAACTAATTACTACTGGAAGTTTGGACTAAAAAAATCTCCACTTTCAAACAATCTTAAAAGATTCATTTGCCTGATAGAACTTTTATTAAAATTCTATAGAATCTAGAGAATGAAGTCTGTTTTATAAGGTAATTCAACTAGAAAAGAGCATTGTAGCCACGCCAATCGTGTTTTTTGAAAGTAGATACTATCTCACTCATAACAGAGCCTCTAACTAGATTTCAATAACTGAACACATTTTCCATAACTTGTATAAATGTTTTGTAATGTGCAAAAACTCACTCAAAACCTAAGAATGATCAAATGATTCATCAAGACAATCATAGTAGCGACTTCTCCAACATAGCTGAAGTACTAATCAGAAAGTCCTACATGAGCTTGTCACTTAAGTATACTGTGACAAAAGCTGGCTGGGCATCCGTTGACTGCCTCAAAGCAAACCTTTATTAATTAGAGATGACAAAGCAGCCAAACCTGAGAGCTATGCTAATTGGAATTTGATACTGGATGCTATAGTGTTGATTTCTACTCACATAAACCATTGGTTCCAGAACAAGGTAGCCTCTACACTTTGACCTTTAGCTAATTTGAATAATAATCACCTCCCAAAAGTAAGTCCCAATGTAGTAGCAAAGAAGTTCTCAAATTAAAGAGAGTACAAAATAGTGAAAATTAACTTTCTACACATTGCTCAACAGGTTTATTTATTCTTGAACTGCGTTTTCAGAGATACTGGCATTTGCTATTTATTTTCATCTCTCTGAAACACACGTATCCACCACACACAGAGAAGAAAAATGTATTCTCATGTTTTAAAGTTGAAACGCCTTATTTTTTTATAACAAACTTTAATATAGCAAGAACTGGAACAGGCAAAAGATTGGAGTTTAGAATAACTACCTGCTAGCCAAGTTTAGAGGCAGTTTTTCTCCACTAAAACACACTACTAAAACACACAGGCATTCAGGCTACATAAGTGAGCCTTAGAGCATTTTAGATTTAGTATCAGCTAAATGTATCCCGCCC
>JANHFK010005571.1:89488-100235 GCA_036250565.1 Sibynophis collaris | reverse complement strand
TTAATATGACTGGAAACCGCCCTGAGTCCCGCAAGGGAGAAGGAGCGGTATATAAATATGATGAAATAAATAAAATGCGCAGCAGAGACCCGAAGACCAGTTGGCCAGCGGGAGGTGGGGCATCCCAACACCAGCAGCACAGCAAGAGGTAAGATCTTTTTGCTTCGTGAGCTTCTGTTTTGTCTTTTGCAGGGAAACAGAAGCTCACAAAAGAAACGCCACTGAGATCTGACCTGGGGTGATGGCACCCATGCCAGCAGAGAAGGCTCTGCATGCCACCTCTGGCACATGTGCCATAGGTTCGCCATCATGGGCTTAGAACACTGAAAATCATGGTAAGCTCCATTCATAATTGCTTCAATGGTTAATTTTTTTTTTCAGATTATTGACTGAAAAATGAACTGGAGTTAGAAAAATGCTATTTTTCTAAAGGATTAGAACTATTCCTTAATGATTGCCTGAAAAACATGTAACTTAAGAACCTTCTCTTTTTCATTCCCCTGCATCATTTTCTGAGCCAGAAAAATCTTGGACTTGCTGAGTATACACATTTCCGCTTTGGCAAATGTAGCCTATCTTAGCCTGTCTTGATTGCTTTAATGTCCTAAGGGAGCACTTCTTATTTAATTAAGAATTAATTTCCTCTATTTAGCCATTTTGGAGTTGGTGGGTACACATTCTGTTAAATTATAGCTCACAGGTAAGGCTGAAAGAATTAGATGTTTATCAGGACTAACAGCAGGTTTCTAAAGTATGACTGGAAAACAAGCCAAAAGCAGACTCACTGATGAAATGGCTAGTGTTTTCTGCTTTGGCCCAATATCTTGTCTTCAAATCCTGATGTCTATTTCTGAAGGAAAAGGGGAAGGTTTTTTTTTTAATTGCCACTGATTGTTGCAACAACATTTATATGACATTAAGGCTCAGGTTGATTTTGCCACATAAATTCATTTCACATCAAATGCAAAGGAAATTTAAAAGGCCTATCATATTTCAGGAGCTTGAGAAGATGAAATATTTTTGCTCAATAATATAATAATAGTTAGTGTCAGTGGAGGTGGAAAGCTGCTAACTTTCATGTCAGTGTGGGAACGAAGAATGCAAACATCATCCAGGTTAATTGGCAAATATTTGCAATAGTAAACAGAAAATCCTTTGAGCCAAAAAGACTGCAATTTAGAGGATCCCTGTGGTGGAAGGCCACAAAATAGATGTCAATCAGCTGCAGGGCAAATCCTAGTTCCAAACTCACACTTGTGGAAGCACTTGTGACTTGGAAACTCCTCTTCATACTACCTGCTGAAGAACTTTATGGGGAGAAGTTTTCCTTCAAGATGTTTTGGGCTGATTATCTCATCACTGCCTATCCTAAAAGCACCCAAATCAAAGATCGCCTTGAATTCAATCAACAGCTGATTAATTATGAGATTCTGTTTCTCAAAATTATTCAAACAAAGCTTTCCCTGTTCCTCACTGCTATAATGTAGAGTCATTGTTCTGGTTATTAATTATGCTTATCTGAGAATGGGACAAGTCCATCCTGCAGCTGCTCAGTGTTGCTAGTTCTTCCAGGAACCAGAAATTGACTACTGTCTACTGGTAGAGAAAAGAACCCCATAAAAAGAAGGCGGGCAGACCAGTCTTCAAGAACAATACTTAAAGCACAGTCAACTGAATTACTGGGGTGAGGTGGCAGGTCTCAAATGAAATTCTCTTGGCTGAAATAAGCTCCAAGAACTCCTGCTGTGCAGAAGGGGGGGGAGAGGTTATAGTCCCATTTGCTTGTCCTACTTTCCCAGCATTGTACTGACCTTCAAACTGTTGTCACACATCCGCCCCATAAGGAACAGCACAGTTGCAGCTGCAGCAGCTTAAAGGTTTTAAGCAGAAGAGAAAATTCTAATTGAATTTTTAAAAGCTTAAGACTGAAGCTGCCACTAAACGTATCCGATTGCCATTGTAATTTTTGTTACCCGGCAGGAAAAAAAAATTATGAAAACTTTTTGAAAAGATGCGTTATGTCAATTAGGGAAAAAGAACTTGCTCTGAACTGAAAAAAAAGTAGAAAAAACCAGATTGCTACAAACATTAATCAAATCATTTTTGTCACATGTATGTTGGGTCTCATAATTAGCCCTTGTTGCACTTTTATTTGTACAGCTGTCACACTGAGGTCAATCAGGTTTCAATGCCACCAGGAAAATAAGAGAAAGAGGAGATTTGGGTTGCAAATTATAAATTATAAGTCAAATGTAACATTCTCTTAGTCATAGAAAGCAATTGTGGAAAGGTCATATCACTTAAAGCCAACAGTCATTTCTGAATTATTTCCATTCCAAAAAATGCCACTTATCTCTGTAAACATCTTCAATCTCCTTTTACAAACAATTTCTCCACATTTGTGGCTTATCTCTACATTTCACTATGTAGATGTAGTCTGTATATTCTCCATAGCCATTTAGGAATAATAGATTCTCGTGTATTCCATTTCAGGCCTAACATCATTGAAGACATAATGTGTAAACTTTACAGCAAATGTTCTCAATGTATTACAAATATCACAGACTGTTTATTTTTACTCTGTGTTAATGTGCAAATTGACTAAAATGGTTCTTTTATATAGCTAGATTTCGTGCAGCCTCAAATAATGTGCAATCTGTTTGTCCTGGATATGCAATGCAAATGCTTAAAGTAGTTGCATCTCTAGACTCTATCCAGTTGGAGCAAATTCTGTTGAACAGGAACACCTCAGCCTATAACAATCTCAAGAAGGAAGTCATTTCTTTAAACATAAAAGTGCAAATTAGTGATTGGCAAACAGAATCATCAATAGAAATTTATCAATGTCATGCCTTTGGACACAGATCATTTTCAGAAGAATTAGAAGTTCTGGATGCCACTTTTAAAGTTGTCACAGAATTTTAATGTACTATAAGAAAAAATACTAAATACATGAGATATTTTTCCCTCTGTTCCCATCTCAGCTGATTACATATGTAAAATCAGTCTTTTGAACAAATTCCCTTTTGTTAGAAATGAGCAAGTTAAAAGTTATTCAATCATTATGGCATCTTACTAGCTCTGCCTGTTGCATTCTTTCTTGGGTGTGTTTGAATGTGTCAATCAACCATGTGAGTATAGTTCCATGATCCAATGCCATGGAAATAAAAGTAACCATTAAACTCTGCAAAGACTTCAGAAACTGGAATATTTAGAATAATCCATTGATTGACGTGAAAGCCCTATCATGCACACATATAAACAAAATGGCACAAACCTACATTGATCTATATGATGGCTCAGAATATGAAACCAGAAATAGCATAATATCATAATTAGTGAACTAGCAAATTATCAATCTTTTTTGTCTTGAATTTCAACAATGAGAAGCATAGACAAAATAAATGGTTGCAAATAAAGTCATTGCATTAATTCACCTCCCCACCCATAGCAAACTATTGGCAAAACATGAAACTCTTTGCCAATTTCTTTCAGAAGAATGTATAAGGTAAGAAGTATAATATTAGACAGCTGCTGAAGACCAGTGTATTTTATCTGCATATTCCATCTTCAAAATGAAGAGAAGCGGCAGTCTTATGTCCACATTAACTGGTATAGGTTCTGTTTTTTTCTTTTGTTTTCTCCAATTGTCAAATCACTCATGCCAATGAAGAGTTATAAAAAATCTTTAAAATTTATACATTTTTCTGTGGGATGGGGATTTTTTTGGGAGGGGGTGGCCCTTATAAGGTATTGCCCAACTTCAGGGAGGAAATTGAATTAGTATGGAACTTTTAAAAAACTGACTTAAAAGAAAATGAGCTTTCCATTCACAAATTTCTTCATGTCAGCTTTGAGGAAATCAAATGAAGTCTCGTTGATCCATTAAACTGTTTCTCCTAAGGATATTATGTTGATTATTTGTTGAATCTACTGATTATTATACTACATCATATTAAATAAAAGTGCTTTGACCTAGAAGAACCTTGTATTAGCTATTCTATTTGTTTACAGATAGCCACTTCGTTAAGTAGCTACTCAATATTTAGTCAATGTCTTCCTTTAGCAAACAAAACAAAATTTCAAAAAAAAAAATCCAGGAGCACTAGAGATTTCATGGCTAATTTATGATTAAAGTGAGGAAGCTGTCAAAGCTATCTAAAGCAGCAGAAACTATAGTTTGGGGAATGTCTGTAGAGATTCTCAGTCATCCAGGTCATAGTTGTCTCAAAGGTGTTTTTTTCTTCCCTTTCAAAAGGCAATTGGGCTGTTTTCTTCTTGAGAAAGAAGTCTGTAGTTTGGGGAAATATTAGGATATCAAGTTGAATTACGCATTTTCATGCTTCTCAATTTTCCTTTACAGCATCTCTTTCTTTAAAGAATAAAATATGTTTGTATTAAAGTAACACAGAGGATATGAGCTGCCCTTACAGTTAATTCAGAGTCTTTAATTGGATCAAAATTTGAATGACAAAACTTTCACTGAGGCAGCATTTAAACCATATAATATTGCACCTAATAGACTGGTTACCATTAGGGTTCAATTCAATATGTTGAGTTTGGCTTTTAAAACTCTAAGAATATGCCATTTTTTTCCATGGCATTTGGTTGAGTATGGCTACGCAAACATCTGTACAATGAAATATTAAAACTGATATTGCTGATCATATCTGTACATGGCTTTCATAGACAGCACTGATTCAGTTTTAAAGTAGAAGAGAGGACAGGATGACTTTCTGTGGCTTAATTAGTTCAGAAGGTTACTTTTCCCAACTGTTCCTTTTGGGCTTCAGAGTACTTTTAGAATGCATTAAATAAAAGTATCAGAATGCCTAATTGGCAATGAGATTATGATTCTATGATAATTGTACTTTTTTTACTAGCCAAATTGTAATGGGCTAGTAATGCTTAACTGTGGAAAATTTTCAATTACCCTTTCAACAAAACCCTAGATTGAAGATCTGTTAAAGGGCAAGGGGGAAATATTTCTTACTGTAAAACATTGTATGATTTTCTTTAGGATTTTTTGCTTGTTTGTTTACAAAGACCTAGCCTTTTGTTTAATCAACTCCAGGGGCTTCATTGTCATTGGAAGCATGGGCATTTCTTGGGTTCACAGAGAAGATTTGAAGAGTAATCCTAACAGTGTAATCTTTGAAATCCTTACCAGATCATTGCTCTCTCAATGTTCTGGGATGACAACTTCCAGAACACCATTTGGTTATATTTGCTGGGAATGCTAGAACAGAACTAAATGGATTAAGCTAATAGTAGAAGGTAAGATAATCTTTCCTAGGCAGCATTCTGTGTATTCCAGGGAACATTCAGGAAGCTGACACATACAAGCAGGAAGGTAATGCTCCTTTTCTATAATTACTTAGTGATTAAGGTATGCTGCCTGCAGCTATTGGGTGGCTAAGCGGCCTTTGATAGTTATCTCCTATGAATTTGTCCTATCTCCTTTTAAAACCTTCTAAGTTGCTGGTCATCCTCCCATGTGTGAGAAAGGGAAGACCATTCTTTCCATACTACTCATGAACTTATTTATCATCTGCCCCTCTTCCCCCCCCACCTTCCTCCCTCCATCCAAAAGCTGCACTAAATGTAGTGGGAGTTTTTTTAGGGAAAATGCTCTAGCCCTTGATAATTTTGTTTACCTGTTGTGCAATTTTTCTAGACAATTTCTGTTCTGAGGTGTGGGCAGCAAGCTATACAAAATCCAATATACTTTCTTCTCAAATTCTTTTGGAAATATGCTTTAACTTGCGCAAAACTGTGATAACAATCTAGATTTAAATTTATTTGAGAAAGAGTTTAAGTAGATTGTGGTTGATCTTCAATTTCAGTTTTAATAACTGGGATTGTGCAGTGCTCCAGCTGCAGTGGCAAATATGTGCCTTGGATCATGCTGCAGGGTGAACAGAACATGTATCTGCAATACTGTCAAATCTGTGGTTTTCCTAGTATGCTCTGAAGTAACATTTAGTCTTTAGAGCCAAAGAACTACACAATCCTGACTTTAGCTTCCAAAATTATGGAAAATATATAATACTTTCAGGTGATTATTGTATAGACATGAACATGGAAATGATAGGCCCGTGATGGTGAACCTATGGTATGCGTGCCACAGGTGGCACACGGAGCCATATCGGTGGGAACGTGATTGTTGCCCCAGCTCAGCTGCAGTGCTCATGCGCGTGCAGGCCAGCTGATTTTCAGGCCTTCCGGGCGCACCAGAAGTTGGCTGTTACTGGCCTCCGGAGGGCTTCCAGTTTTTGCCCTCCCCAGGTTCCTAGAATGGACCTACCAGGCCCACATTGCCATCATGTGCCAAAAGCGGGAGTCACACAGGGGGTCACGTGCGCATGCATGGGTGTGGGGCACATTGAATTATGAGTATGGGCACGTGTGCACATGACCCCCCTTGCACTCTCCCGCTTTTGGCACCCAATGGCAAAAAGGTGTGTGATAGGCCATGAGATGTGATAGGCCATGAGATGTGATAGGCCATGAGATGAAGTTTTGAACAAAGCTAAGGTCAGAATACAACCGCCAATTTGGCAGGGCCATTTTCTATAAGCAAGACCCATTGTAAGGCTCAAACAATACCAAGAAGATAGCTAAACAAGTAAGTAGTATATACCAAAGTCTGCAACCAAGATCAGACAATGTTCCTGCAATGATTATTTTTACGGTGGAGTAAGGCACATATCTCTACTATCTGCACTGAAGGCCTGAAGTTTCAGAGATCAATGTAATTTATCAGTGGTGCTCTGGGTGGTGATATTACCATACTCATAAGGTAGATCTCATTTATGAGTAATGCTTTACTCACAGGAAGATTTCTGCTTTTGGACTTTTAGATGGGCATTCCTTTGGTTAGTGGCTAACGAAGTCGGCACTCTTTGGTGTTTTTATGCATGCAGATTAAGAACACTTCCACCTTATACCATTTCTCTTCCAAATCTCTCTGGTCTATGAAAGATTGTTTTTGCTTGGACGCAACTTTCTTAAATTTGATTGAAAATAAATTTTGGAATATGAAATTCTCATGGGTGTGAACCCGTTAGTTGCTGTTATTTTAACTGGGCCAAGGCCAAGGGTGTGTATGAAATTCTGTCTTTCATTCTATGATCCTTCTAGCAATGTGCAATCTCTCTGAATTTCCATGGGGAAGAGACACTTTTCCCCCCATGAAACTTTCTCAAATCAGCAAGCACAGGTAGTCACGGAGAATGCCTTGCGATGGAGCAATGTTTAACTGGGGGGGGGGTTAGTGCCCTTTGCCATTTCTAACAAAAACAGAAACTCAAAACCACAACCAAAACAAATCTGAAGGTAGTTTAAGATTTCAGTGAAAAAACAAAGGCCTCTTTCATAGGCAAATAAAGCTTTCAGGGATGTGGAAAGCCAATTTTGGCACAGTATTATATGATTCTACCTAATCAGCCTCAGATTTTGATGGATCAGATTACCATTTCGGATCTTCCAGCTCTAGGAGCTCTGAGTTTTCAGATGCTTCAATTTGAGCAAATATCTGTCATGTTTAAAGCCTGATTGAGTAGAAAGCAAAAGAGACAAGAGAGGCAAACCGGATCTGGATTGTATAAATTCAGACGACCGTTAGAAGGCCCAAAAAGATTATTGTGCCAATATCTCATTGCTGTGGTCTATTGGACATAGTGACGTTTACAAGCCAGATTTGGAACATGGTTTTCCAGAAAGGAAAAGGAAAAAAAATAACAACAAAAATAAAGAATAGAAAAAAATAGAAAGAAGTAATATCCAATTTTCTTTACAGCAATTTTAAGTACAAATACAAAATTATCCTTTATTCTGTGGTTGCAAAAAGTTAACCATAAATCATACATTCATATTCTTCTGTTTCATGCAAAAAGTCTATAGATTGTTTCCAGTCAGCAGTCTCAATGTAGATATTACCCTTTTTCTAAACAGAAAAATGAGTTAACCATCTTTGCAAGTTCCTTCAACTTCCTCAACCCTTCCTCCATTGTGCGCTGTATTATTTCACCGATAATCTTGCTGTGGTTATCATACCGTGTTTTCCCGAAAATAAGACCCTGTCTTATATTTTTTGGAATCCTGAAATAAGCACTTTGCCTTATTGACATGTGCTCAAAAGTCTTATTATCAGGGGATGTCTTATTTGGGGGGAAACAGGGTATACGAAAACAAAGTTCTACAATTTTTTCCAGCTGTTTATCCATCAATCTCAAAAGAAAACTTTCCAGTTTAAGTACTATATTAGTATTTAGGGCCTTATGAAGTAATGTATTTATTTTTATTCAAAACATTTAAGCTTTTTTAACATCCACCAGCCATGACAAAATGTCCCCTCATGTTGTTCACATTTCCAATATAAACCTGAAACACTTTTTTACATTCCAGACAATTTCTCTGGTGATACACAGTATACTAGCATTAAAAATTATATACAACATAAATTTCACTTTCTCAGCTACATATTTTCCCATCGTTCCATTTGTTTAAATGAAAATTTTTGCCCGCTTTATCAACATTATCTCACTTGTTCTTCTGTCTCAAACTTCAATAGAGGTTTGCACATTTTTGCAATAGTGTGTTTATCATATATACACTCTTGTGTTTCAAACTCTGTCTTACATTGTTCAAAATCATAAATAGTTTGGAAGATGCTTTCCTAATGATGCTCACCTTTCCCCATAAATACACATCATTATGCACTGCAAATGTCAAGCAATTTTTTTAGAACAGATGATATCTACAATCTGTGATGTTCTGAAGACTACAGAAAAGGGGATTACCACCCTGAGATTGTAAAAATGTGGTAAACAATGCCTCTTTTTCTACAATACTTTCTTTGAGGGATGCGTCACTCTTAATCAGTTGGACATTATTGCAGTTCAATATTCTAACTTGACTCATGGGGAAATTCTCAGTAAGGGTAAAAAGGCTTGTAGTGTGCAATTCCATTGGAATTCTGCTTTAATGAAAGGCTTAGTGTTCATTTAAACAGAGAAAACTCTGATAGATAGACAGTATCACTCTTTTTAGCATAACTCTTTTTGAATTAAAAAAAGAGCTGCTTTAATCAAAACGCAGCAAAATGCTGATGGGGAAAAATGGGATTTTTGTTGTTGTTGTTTCTGTTTGTCTGAATTCGTGCAGTGCCTGTTTTAATAGAAGTTTGCACATTTTTGCAATAGTGTAGTATAGTATAGTATAAGTATTCTTCAAGGATATTTCATCCAGGGTAATATTTAACATTAAAACAATATTTAAAAGTGAAAGCCATGTTGAATCGCAGTGGCAAAGTGGTTAGAGTGCAGTACTGCAGGCTACTTCTGCTGATCACTGGCTGCCAGCACTTTGGCAGATCAAATCTCACCAGGCTCAAGGTTGACTCAGCCTTCCATCCTGGAGGCAATATGCTGACTCTATAAACCGCTTAGAGAGGGAAGTAAAGCACTGTGAAGTGGCATATAAGTCTAAGCGCTATTGCTATGTTACAGAATAGCAGTTTCCACTAGCCATACTATACAGTTTGGGGCCCAGTTTAATGCTTGGGAAATAACCCACCACTGGAAATATTTCACTTTGAATTTGCTCAGAGACTGCTCTTTGGTTTGAGGATTGATAAAAAGCAAGACTTTTGCAAATAGAAGAACATCCCAATAGCTGTAACTGTTCTGATTCTTCACAAAAGTCAATAAAATTTGTGGAAACAATAGAAAGTTAAAGGAGTTAAAGCTAATCCATTACCCAGTGAATGGGTTATAAGTGAATAGGTCTGGTAGTTTTATTTCTTATCACTGTAGGGTGAGGAAACCAAAAGTTTAACTTAGTTATTTGGATATAAAATGGGTCCTCATTATTGGGCAGATTGAGATGTTGTTAGATGGCAAATATTTCTCTTGTATGACGTTCAATGTTACTAAATTTCAGATAGTTGAGAAGGTTCCATACAAACTAAGTGGTGTAAAGAATTTAAGCAAAGAAAGCTGTTAAAAAACCCCAGGATGAATTAGATGTCTCAGTGTCTCCAAAGGTCCTTGCCAAAAATCATTAGATTCTTGTACTGGGAAATTTGATCTGCAAACAAAATATCTGAGGGAAAACCATCATCATTTCTTGCTTTCTAATTATCCAATTAAGGATTTGTATGAGAGAGAGAGAAAGAGAGAGAGAGAGAAAGAGAGAGAGAGAGAGAGACAGAGAGAGAGAAAGGAGACTTTAGTGGGGAGAAGAGAAGAAAATGTTACACATTTCTTGAATAAACCAGCTAGAAAAACAAAGTGATAAAGAATTGCTGTTTGGGGGTCAGAGTTAAATGCAATTTTTGGGGGGAAATTACCGATAAGCAAGGATTTTAATCAAGAAATGATACTGATTTTAGAGCAGAGTTTTTCAAACTTAACAATTTTAAAAAGTATGGACTTCAACTCCCAGAATTTCCCAGCCAGCATGAGAAAGATTTAAGCAGGCTTAAAACAATGCCATTTTCTGCTATTAGAAAATGCAACATGCTATCCAACTTAAGTTTTAATTGTTTCATTTGTAGAAATTTACATAGATAACTCTCTTGAGGTAATCTTAGAAAAGGATGTGAAATCCCCTTTTTAAAAAAAATGGGGGTGGGGAAGCTAACCATTACTTTTCAGTTCCATTACACGCAGGGGTGAAATCTAATTTTTTTTGCTACCGGTTCTGTGGGCGTGGCTTGGTGGGCGTGGCCATGTGGTCATAT
>JANHFK010005571.1:42796-55870 GCA_036250565.1 Sibynophis collaris | reverse complement strand
AACTAATGATCAAAATCAAAATCAAAATCAACAAACAAAGTACTATGCCAATAAAGGAAGACTGTATAACTGCCAGCTGAAGAAAAACAGTAAAGGGAAGAGGAGGAGGAGGAGGAGGAGGAGGAGGAGGAGGAGGAAATATTTATAGTGAAAATTGTGTTTGGCCAAATTAGAAAAAGTTTAAAATCATTTTGAAATTAAAATGTTTCATTAGTTTGGATCTCTTTCCCCATTATTTTCACATCATATATCTTATGTATCTTGAAAGATCTTGAACCTGTGATTGTCTTCCCAGACGCCAGTCTTAAAACACTGAGAATACTAGATGGACTGACCAATGTACTTCCCAACTGTAATACACAATAATCAGAATCTAGCTAGCATCCCAATCCTAGTTTTGTTCTTAACTCATATTTTAGTTTTTGTCCAATGTCTTTAAAAAAAATCACCCAGTGTTCATTCTGAAAGGGTAATAAAAGGATGGCATAGCGCTACAGGGGTTGCATGCTATGGAAAGGGGAATTGCTGTCTGATGGGAACTAGGAGATAGAGAGATGTGTGAGAGAAACCATTTGTCCCCAAGCTCCAGCATTCCTAAAACAAAGGCAACTTTCCAGTATTTTTTTCTTTGTGCCCCATAAGATCTAGCAGTAAATTGGCTCATCTGCCCAACAGAAATGCTGATGTGGGACAACAGGGATGTGGAGCTATCCAGAAGTGGTAGAAATTCCTGAAAGGTAGATGCCCTTGTTGAACCATAGCAGTGACTTATATATAGCTGATATTTTTCCATTCCTCGTTTTTAGTGGCTTTTTGTTTGTTTGTTATTTCATTAACCTCTCATTTGATGCCTCTGGAATGTGATTGCTTCCTACCTACCTAACAAGAAACTTTTGACCTTTGGCTGCTGCCTCTGGAACATAATCTATTCTTATCTGGATCATACAGTTGCCTGGTTCCTGCTGCTTTTCTTCTGCCTCTTAAACTAACAACCAGCCCTTAGGTGATCCTCAGATATGATTGTTGATATTAGAAGTGGAAAGTCCTAAGCAAAAATTATGTAGATGTATTTAATGCAAGAATGTTTTTTTTTATTGTCAGTTGTTTTGTAACACAATTTCTGACTTCTCTGTGTCCTTCAGCATACATAAAATGTGCAATAGAAGTGGAAAAAAACATTATTAAAAAGTGTGTACAGAAGAAAACAAACAAAGGGTGTATATTAGATGATTAGTATTTCCATATTTATCATATATTTATTTCTAAAATATTTAAGAAATATTTTAATATTAAAAACAAATCTGAAGCTGAATTTTTAATCATTGTTTCTAGAAGATACACTAAGTACCTGTCAGTGATGAAAATGCAGAAGAAGAAATCTCCCAATAAATAAATGATATATGAAACAAAAAGTTTGTGCATTTGAAAACTTGACTACAAAACTAGTTTGCAAAACTGTTTTTGCAGAGGCTCTTGCAAAAATTTCAGGGATTCATTAAAAAGTATAGAAAGTATGCCAAAACAAACTTATCATCAAAGACAGAGAGAAACAAGTTTGAGAGGTCTTCACTTACTTGTGCCAAAAATTATAGCCCTTTCTTCATATGACTTCACAAAATTTGATAGAAAAACACAAATGAACAATACATTTACAGTACAGGTAAAGGCTTCATTTAGATAGACCAGTAAACTGTCCATTGCAGAGCTGAACATGTTTCTTATATTGTAGCATAGGAATGTTCTGCTAAACTGTAGATATTTGAACTGCCATATTGCACTTTTTATTCAGTGTCACCTCTGGTATCCTTTCTGACAGTTTCTACCAAACGTCTTCACATGCACAATTAACATAATCCCCTGTCATATTTGTATTCCTTCTTGAAATCTTTTTCTTTGTTTATCAGAACAATAGCCATACTCTTCCAATTATCAGTCTTTATACACGTGTTAAACAAGTCATTTAATCTTTCCATATGCAAGTTACATCCATATTTTAAAATTTCATCAATTATACCATCTATACCTGAAGCCTTACTATTTTCTCACACTATTTATTACATCTTTCACATACTTTTTTTCTGGGACATTATTACCTATATATTTTGTTGCATTCTTCATATATCGCTATCAACCCTAAAATACTTTTTCTAACAATACCACACTTCAGTTTTGACTCTTGTCTCTTATTTTTAAGTCTGTTCTTTCTGCTCTCTATTCAATCCCCTTCACCTGCTTCCAAAATTTTTTTTTTTGATTGCCATCAAATTCCCTCTGCATTTTCCCTGCCTTTTTAAATCTTAGCTAAGCCTTGGTCTTTGGAACTAAATTCTTTGCAATTATCATTTTCTCTCTGTATACATATGAAACACATGATTCTACTGGAAATGAGAAGATACCACATGATGAAATACTTTTCTCTCATCGTTGTTTTTGCAGCATTTTCTTGTATCAGAGATTTAAGTTAAAATTCCTTGAGAATTTTAACAATCACAAAGAAGAAAAATAATAACAAAAAAGCATTAATTGATTAGGAAATCAAATATGTGCCTATCCAAAGCTATTTTAAAAAATGAAGAAAGGAGTAGCAAGGAATACCACCTATCTCCATTTGGGGGAATCATCTCTTTACATGTCAAAAGCCTTTTCTTTAATGAGTTTATTAAGGAATTTAAGGTCTTCATCTCATACCACTTTCAACATCATTGTCAGGACTGCCATCATATGCTTGAGCTTCACATTCACTAGCTGCCAGACTGCCATAAACTATGGGGGAAGACAGGAGGGAGGAGGGAAAGCTAACTGTTCATGGCTTCACTATAATGTAATCCACTTGACTTTTAGTAAAGTAAACCTTTCACACAGAATGGAGTCAGTGGTCATTCTTACTTAAGGGACCAAGTTGGGGCAGGATTGACAATCAGGTTTATTTAGATAATCCCTTTGACTGAATGGATCCTACAAGTATTTGACCATAACCAGACTAGTAATGCACAAATATCCTTAATAAAAATTATATATAAAAAAGAACATGTCTATATGAGAAATGTCTAGTGTTGAAGTTTGTTTTTAATATTTAGGAAGATATCAGTGGAAACCATTTGTGGAAAAATAAGAGACATTTGGGTGCAGACAGCAGCGTTCCACCAGTGTTTGTGAGAATCTGGTAAAAAGTACTAGATTTTTGGTTCACAGTGTAAACAGAGAGAGAATCATACTAAAATGCATATAGTATTGTTGCTGATAGATTTTTGATGCACCAAGTCAACTTTACAGAGTGATGGTTTGAGTTGGTAGCTATAAAGCACCATATATGCCATATAAGATGAGCATAGGTTGATGGTTGTGCTCTGTACATTATTATAATTACATTATAATTATAATTATAATGCAGTTATAATTACACTTATCAACAGCCATTCCAGGAAGAAAAACATTGCATATGGTTACAGTGAAAACTCTGTCTTTCAAATTTGGAACTGTTAATGTTCAACCTAACACTTTACTTGAATTCTAGATGTCTTGCTTTGACTATGATTTCACCAACTTTTGCTGCCATTAAAACTCTAATGGGAGATAGGAAAGTGTTAAATATATGATTGACATTCTACTATCCCAGCACTATAGACCTGTCAGACTAAAAGGCAATCATCCCATAAAATGTTTTACATTTGGTGCATCCAGCCACTTTAATATGCTTCCAATGTTTAATCTACTAGGCAGTTTGTAGCATTAGATGCCTCACCCATTAATAAATGTGGTTATGTCAGAGCACACTTGATCCTTGATCTTTGTCTGATTTTTGATCCACCCAATTTTCTTCGCTAGAATTTTCTTATATCTGTTTTTTATTTAATAAGGTAAAGGTTCCCCTCGCACATATGTGCTAGTCATTCCCGACTCTAGGGGGTGATGCTCATCTCCGTTTCAAAGCTGAAGAGCCAGTGCTGTCCGAAGACGTCTCCGTGGTCATGTGGCCGGCATGACCAAACGCTGAAGGCACAAGGAGCACTGTTACCTTCCCACCAAAATTGGTCCCTATTTTTCTACTTGCATTTTTTACATGCGTTTGAACTGCTAGGTTGGCAGAAGCTGGGACAAGTAACGGGAACTCACCCCATTACGCAGCACTAGGGATTTGAACCGCTGAACTGCCAACCTTTCGATCGACAAGTCTTAGCCACTGAGCCACCATGTCCCCTTCTTTATTTAATAGTTCCAGTCAATACATGCAATGAATAAGGAAAAGGGGGTGTTCTTTAATAAAGAGCCTTTGAACATAACAGATATGAGCCAAGTAATTGTTAAAAGGATAGCTTACAGGCCTTTTATTAAACATTAATTGGCAGGACATTTTTATGGGGCAGAATCTAATTCCATTAAATTATAATGTGGTACAAGAGGTCACAGGAGAAAATTTGATGGTTCGTATCATTTTTTGCACCTAAAAAGCAGCCAAAAGTTTCAAAACACCCTATAATCCTAAACTCTACTGAGATGGCTTTTTGGCATACACGTCTATGCGAGAGGATGGGAATAAGATAGACAGATTTACACAGAAGCTGATGTCATACTGTACATTAATGTTTTGTTGCTTTGTAACATTTAGACATTAAAACAAATAAAATGCAGCATGTATAAAAAGCAAAACAAACAATAAACAAGTATTCTTCCTGGTAAAAATAAGTAGTGTAGCCCCGTAATTTCCATACTATGCGTATGCTGGAGCATATTCATATTTCATTTTGGCTTCTTCCAATAAGAAGACAGCTAGACATTTCTGACACATCTATGCTTTGCAACTGATTGTGACACTCAAGATGAGCTTGCACTACACAACTTTTTTAAATTTATATTTAATAAACATATATGCCACCCCATCTCATCTAAAGGTGATTCATTCCTAATTCCTAATTGATTAGGTTATTAAAGAACCAATCTAATAGACAAAGACCAAAAAAACCCCACTAGGTATTTGTGCAAGAGAAAGAACAATAAGCATCACCAGGACCATGAGTCAAATAACACTCAATTAGAAATATTCTGTAACTATCAAACCACAGACAACTCTAGGGCAGTCTCCACACCTTACCCAATCAGTTCTCCAAGCAAATTAGATGTAGACATAGAGTAACTAAATGCTCTTCATTACAGAATTCAGCACTGATGCCTGGAAGACTCAGCCCATGCCAGCCAAATTAGATGTATACATTATAATATAACCATGTTTTGTCTTGTAGAACAAACATACATATTCTGGAGACATGGTAAGCATCTTGAAACTCAGAAATTAGATTACATGGATGAAGATGAGCAATTTCTTTTCCTTTGCCTCTCTTGAGGTCTATCTACACACACACACACTCACACTCACACTCAGAGAGGCATTCTTCAGCATCCAGTTTCTAGTGCCAATGAATTGGTGTATGTAAATGTTCCTTTCTCAGCCATTCCAGCCCTTACTTTTTGCTTTCTGCATGAAGTCTGTAGATGGATGAATTCTGTGTCTGGATTTACCATAGCTTAAATTACAGAACTGGTGCTCTTTATACTCCAGGACTGATCAGATGGGAGGACAACTGATGGCTCATGATATTCCATACGTTTTCTTTATGTTTCAGGGTTTGGAGAGGCAAAGATGATTGCAGAACAGTTTAAACAAACAAACAAACAAACAAACAAACAAACAAACAAACAAACAAACCATTCTGCAATCACCTTTGCTTCTCCAAACCCTGAAACATAAAGAAAAGGTAAGAAATATCATTTAATTAATTAATTTGTCACCCATCTCATAATGAAACAACTCTAGGCAGCATTACAGCATTAAAACATTAAAATCCTAGCTGGTTCAAGCGGGTTGGTGAAAGTTTAGGGGATGGAAGGATCTGCTGTGGGGTAATGACCTAAAACTGCCATTATTTCTGCTTTTAAAGATGAAGCACAAAAGGTAATCTTGTCTTTAAAAAAGATTTCTTTCCTTCAGAATTACATCTTACTGTAGAATATAGTATAATTGACTTCACCATGCATTTTACTGTAAACATCAACATTAGGCAATTACTTTACTGAATTCTTTTAGATATGTAGTTTCCCTCAGGTTGGTTTTGATTCTAAAATAAATATTGCACTTGTGGAGATTCACCAAGCCACAGTTAGTCGGTGTTAAGTTATATAAACATCTGCCAAAACTTTGCAATATTGCCCTGTTTGTTCAAAGTAAACTGTGAAATTGAAGTGGATTTAATCCACAGAACCATTATACTTACCAATGAAACTTACTTTTTCCATAAGTAGTTATCATTTTAATCTGGGTGTACAACCCAGTAAGAGCGTTCACACTAAACTAGGGCTAACAGGCTATAAATAAATAGTTACCATTGATGGCAAAAAAAAAACCTAAAAACCAACAGTTAAGCTGTATCTCTTTCTGGATTTTTATGGACTAGATCTAATGGTCTTTCTTCAACTAGTGTAATTAAAAGATGCTTGTGGCAAAGATACATACTGTCAATAGAAAACCTTTGGGAAAGGTTTGAATTTTGAAAAGGTTCAAATAAGCAACAATTATGGAAAGGAGGAGGTTGGGAAGAAGGTAAGATACTGTTGGAGAGACAGCTTCATATATCTTTCCTTCTTTCAAGGCTATCAGTTCGTGCATAGCCTGTCACTGGGCAGAGTGAAGTGGCCACTTCAAACAGTTGATACTCAATGACCTGAAAAGTCTGCAAACAAATTGCTATTGATTGATGAACTCAATGCTACTGTGCTTTTTTTTTTCCCTAAGAAAAAGCAAGAGTAATGCTTACAGTACAATTTGCTTCAAGTGTCAAAATGATTTTACTGTCTTTGGACTTGGACAAGGAATGTCGTTTACCACTTTGCCTCCGTAAGAAAATGTTTTATACCAGTCCCGTCATTCACTGCTGTGCTAGGCAAGACACAATAAAGGCAAAGAATAAAGCATTGCACTATCTCCACAGTACCCCCTCCAACCCTCTGGAAAAGCTGTGATCTGTATACAACTATAGACATTTGTGCCTGGGATCTGAAAAAGTGAAAATGCAGCTTCACTGTTAGAAATGTTATTTATCTGTTTGGAAACAAGCTGTCTTTTGTAGGGCTGACAGAGAATTCTTATAACCATCTTTGTCTGACCTAATGTCTGAAGCATGAAAGAATTTGAAAGGGGCCACCCTAAAAATACCACGGAGACTTCTGAGCACAACTACTCATAACGATATACAGTAAGCAAGCGATGAGATGTGCATAGAATGGAGTTGTTTCATGGACACTACATAAAGTTATCCATGAGTACTTTGTCTCTTTTATGACCTCCATCCAACTTCCCTCTACCCCAATGTGGTTAACAAAATAGCCAGACAAAGTTGAACTGTATTTCACTTGGCATCATTATTCATTCTGTTCGAGAACATACTTATTAGTGCATATTTTTAAATATAAGGAATATAAACAAGTTCTTACCAGTCAGTTCTAATAATCTTTAAACAGACATCATCACCATTTGTCTCTATGGCACGTTACTCTCAAGCAAAGTCATTTATATCTTTCCTAGAGTTATTATGAAAAACGTAGGTGAAATATTTTTATTTGTGTATTTGCTGAGTAGTACCAAGGCAAGATAAAAGTAAGAAAGATATAGGAGTGACTAAAATTCCACTCAAAGATCAGAACGTAATAATCAACTCAATAAAAATACTATCAACTACAACAAAGCCAAGCTTAACTATACATATCTGAAACTATACTTTATGATAAGATAAACTTGCATACACATCCATAATTAATACCAATGGTACTAATTTAGGAACTATTAGCATTAATGAAAGATGAGCATGATAAACAGGTCTATTCTCATCCCACTAATTCAATAACAAGATTTTCACATTTATTTTAAAATTCATCAATGTTCCCAAAAGTAAAGAAAGGAAGGAGACGAGTCCAGAATGACATAGCCATATACCTGAAAGATCAGAAATTGCAAACCTGGAATGGAAACAAAAACAAGCCCTGCCCAAATGAAAACTCCTTCTTCCTTGCCCTTCTTCCTTGGTCTACCACAAGGAAGAGATTCGCCAAAGCACCGAAAGGCCGGACAAGAAGCAATGGACAGAAACTAATCAAGGAGAGAACCAACCTAGAACTAAGGAGAAATTTCCTGAGAGTTAGAACAATTAAGCAGTGAAACGACTTGCCTCCAAAAGTTGTAGGTGCTCCAATGCTGAAGATTTTTAATAAGAGATTGGACAGCCATTTGTCTGAAATGTTATAGGGTTTCCTGCTTGAGCAAGGAGTTGGACTAGACAGACCTCCAAAGTCCCTTCCAACTCTGTTATTCTGTTCTATTCTGTTCAAATGGAACATAAATAGAAAAAAGGAAGGAAGGAAGGAAGGAAGGAAGGAAGGAAGGAAGGAAGGAAGGAAGGAAGGAAGGAAGGAAGGAAGGAAGGAAGTTTGCAGTCAGAGAGCTTCAATTGTGAGCACCAGTATTTTAAACTAGACTCTGGCTCAAATAGAAGGCAGTGAAGAATTAGCAAAATGTGAAATGAGGGTATTATCATAAAAAAGAAACATTTGAGCAGCACTGTAGAATCAGGAGGTGAAGAGAGGAAACAGGAACACCCATAAGATTACTGCAGAAATTCAAACACTGAATAAGCAAAGCATATACCAATAAAGATGCAGTCTTCACCAGAATCTTTAGGTCCCACAAATTCCCATAGGTGAAAATTATTTACTCTCACTGTGTAAACAATAAATGGACTTAAGAGTCAATTGATCATTATTCAAGAACCCAAGGCTACACGTAGAAAAAACTGGGACAATCTGGGAGCCCAACAGAAAAATACACTAGGAGAAAAACCTGTTAAGAGTGTGGAAGGATGGTCAAGCTATCATTCTCAATTTGAGTTAATACTATTCTCAACTCTTTCTCTTTAATAACTCTTGATAAAAAGAACTCTGCGAATTCACGCTTGGGGAAAAAAAGTTTTTTTGAGTTCAAGTTGCTGCTAAAAGCCTAACATTTTATTAATCCCAAATTCTCGGCTGTAAGAGAGCTGTTTGGAGAAAGCACATTCTTCACTTTAGTGGTATAGGGTGCCAGCATAAAATGGAAGGTTAAAAAAAAGCTAACAAAGGATTCTGACTGAGATTGGATGGTAACCTGAATAAGGATAGCTTTGCCTCTCACAGGATAAAAATATAACTATCCAATGCTAGAGTTTTCACTTGAGGCAAAAATGATCATGCTCAAATTATCCTATTTCACAGACATTATGCAAAGACCTACAATAGCTCTCTGGAGAAAGTTCTAATGCTGGGAATAGTGAGAGGAAAGGGGGAAAGAAGATGACCAGCAGCAAAGTGGATGGACTTAGTTACAATGACAATGGGTGCACCTTGGAAAAAAACCTGAAAAACCAAATTAGGGACAGATTATCATGGGGGGGGAAATCAAAGTAGTCTCTAAAAGTTGACAATGGCTTGATGGGACATAACCAATCAGTATTTTGTTCACTGCCTAGAGGACAAAACCATTTATTAGCTGTCTAATCATGATCCTTTCCTTTCTCGGAGTTACAGTCACACATGAATAGCTTGGTATGTAACACCCATTAATGTTCTTTTGTTCTTACTATTATGGGGTATGGATGTGTCCTTTATTTATGGGACCATCTCATATATTATAATGCAGGAAATGAATTGGCGAGCCAATATTGAATAAGCTTGAAAGAACTATATGCCATGGTTTAAAGCAAGCTGTCCAACCTATGGCCCATGAGTCATATGCAATCCTAGACAGCTAGTATTGCAGCTCCATAAGACCCTCCAAAATAAAGGTGGCTACATTACAGGGGTGGGTTCCACTTACCTTCGCTACCGGTTCACAATGGAAGCGTGCACATAATACACGCGGCACTTCTGCACATGCTCAGAGCATCCGTGATGACATCTGGGTGGGTGGGCAGACTTCCTGCCACTGCTACTACCAGTTCGGGGGATCCAGAGCGAACTGGTAGAAACCCACCACTGCTACATTAACTATATTACATATTTTATATGCAGCCCGAGTCAATTCCTCTTCATTCAAGGCAGCCCAACCAAGTCAAAACGTTGGTCCTGCCTGATTTAAAGTGATAAAGAAGTCCACACAATTCTTTTCCCTTCATTTTCACTGCTGTTTTAGCCATACCACACAGAGCTCTGTGACCTTCACATTTTTTTCCAGCATGACTTTTAGAGTGTCATCCATCCATTGCTTTTAATTGTCACCGTATGTGCCTCGTTTGAAAATGCTGACACTGAGAAACCGGCATTAGGGCTGGCCACCTGTAAAGGCAGATAGAAAGTTCAGGGCAGGGCCGGATATGAGGTATGAGCTCACATTCCTTCCTGGCTGACAGTTCAGTCCATTTACTGCTAGAAAAAGAAAAGAGATTTTGTTTATGTTCTTCTGTGGAAAGTGAACATATGAAAGTTGCATTGTACTCAAATACACGCCTCCAAGCCACTCAGCACCAGAATCTGTTATTGTCATGATAAATATCCCATTTGTTGACCAGGTGAGAACAAAGTAGCCTTTGAAAGGAAGACTGAAAGGAACAATTTATCCTTCTTTTTTCCACCTGCAAATAGTGAAAATAAAGGAATTGTCTATTAGTAATAGTAATAGCCTAAATCATTATATAGCACCATATTACATAATACTAATAGCTTATATAATATAATCAAAATATAATAGAATTTATAGGATATATAATTTTATTATATAATAGTTTATAATAATCTATCAAGCCTACTAGTATGCAATTTCATGAAGAAATTGCATATCTCTTTCCCTCCAGTGCTGCAAAAGATTCTAGAAAGGAAAAAAAAGTTTCATCTGATCTAGTTGGGGAAATACAAGTTTTCTCTTGTTTGTTCGTTTCAGGTAGAGAAAAGAGTTTCCTACCCTACTGAGCTTTGTAATATGGCCAATGTTGCAGGATAGGTCATGTATATGCATGCAAAATAGTGCTTCCAAGTATTTATGTTGTCCATGAATTTCTTTCCTGTAATTTCTATAAGCATCTTCTGAGGTAAGGCTGAGCAATGGTGGAGGGAGAATGGAGGTTCCATGAATTCCTGAATTATACCTAAAGTGCCAAGTTGGTTTGTTAGAAACCAGGAGTCCATGAGTTCTTGTCCCACCTTAGGCACCCATCTGAGGGACCTTGGGCCAGACACTCTCTCTCAGCCCTGGGAAACAGGCAAGGGAAAATCATTTTCCAAATCTTGCTAAGAAAACTGCTGGGACTAGTCCAGGCACTCACCAGGAATCAAAAACGGACTTGCAGGCATTAAAATCCAACAAAAGTCTTTCTTATCACAGAAAGCTCTGATTGTAATTAAGAAAATTGTATTTGTAGTCACAATCTGAATGAATTTAGCCACAATCTGAATGAAAATCACATTTTTATTGAACTGCTTTTAATGAAGAATCTTGGGGGAGCACCCATCATTGTGACCAGTGACCACTGGCCACTGGTCTTTTGACTGTTGTGTTACATCTGCTGAATAGGCCATTTCCTTCATTCACTCAGCCTTGGCTTCTCACTGTTTCTAGGCCACATACATTTCCTTGACTTTTCCCAGACTTTCTTAGGGTATTGTCCTGGCAGAGATTTCCCCAGAAAGCCATACTGAGTCATTTTTGGTAAGAAAATAAGACACTCCCAACAACTGGGACTTTCCAACTTGTTAGCAACTGGAAAAAGCATGAAAGAACAACGACATAATGGAAGACTACAGAACAGGCCCTCTCCCCTCAGTGTAAGTTTCAGAGGAAAATGCCATACGGCCACTATAAACAGCTTAACAGAGGATTATGAACAACAATATTATTATTTTTATAACATTTATTAACTTTCGGCAATTTCAAAGTTATCTGTATACATAGTCTCACGAACCACATTCCTGTTAAATCTGTCAGGCTTATTACCCTATGAAAGTATTTCTCAACCTTTAGGATGTGTGGACTTCAACTTCAAGAATTCCCTTTTTGTTGGCTGGAGAATTCTGGGAGCTGAAGTCCACAAATCTTAAAAGGTTGAGAAACACTGGTCTAAGATAAGGTCTTCTCATAAGATCAAGGCTGAATTAGATAGATCACAGTTCATAGCTCACATTACAGTCCTAAAAAGTATTGTTTTTGAGTCACTTCAACAGAGCCATTATGGTAGGGAAAATATTTTCTTGGTAAAATCAAGCCTACTACCTCATTATTCTGAAAAGCAAAAAAAAAAGATACTAAAATTAGAGATATTGGAATATTTATAGAAAATTACCCCCATTTTTATCCCCCATCGTCCAAAACAAGGTTACAGCATTGCATTTCAAATAAACAATTTCTGGATTCTGATACCATCAACTAATCTCATACAATGGTTTGCTTCACTCTTTACCTCCCATCTATTAAAAAAGAGAGAGAGGTTGTGAGATTTCACCATCCTTGCATAAAATTGTGTGAAATGCTGGCATTTTTATGAACTTTTACCAAGCCATAACGAGATTTCAGTATTTTCCCTTTTTTTTCAACATAATTTGGGAAATGAGTGGAAGTTATTTTGAAGATTTTGTGAATATTTAGAAATAAACTGGAGTCAGATTCCTAACCAAGGTACTGATCTTGTGAGGTCTGTTGGAATCCAGCTGCAAGCATAAATAGGCTTCTAAAAACTCACAAGTAGAACATGAAACCAATCTCCCTACTATGTCACCTCTACATATATTATTGTTGAATTGTCTTTTCTCCTCCTATTTTCCCCACAACAATAACTATCAGGTGGGTTGGGCTGAGAACAAGTGACTGGTCCAAAGTTGCCCAGTTGGCTTTCATGCCTAAGAACGGACTAGAACTCACAGCCCCCTAGTTTCTAGCCTGATGCCTTAACCACTAGACCACATTTTATTTTTTTTATTTATTTATTTTATTTGTCATGAATTGAGTACATAACATGAAAACAGTTGATGAGAACATTAGGACAGGGACAGTAGGCACGCTGGTGCTCTTAT
>JANHFK010005569.1:27768-53852 GCA_036250565.1 Sibynophis collaris | reverse complement strand
AGATTCGAACCTGCAGTAATTGAAGGCAGCTGGTGTTAATAACAGGGTGTTTAGACCGCTGTACTACCAAGGCTCTTGGACATCAGCTCCCAGAATGCCTGTGCTGACTGGGTTGCCAAGATAGGAGACCCCTGTATTAATGAACCAGCTCCTTGCAAGTGTTGATGTAGGAGATGGCCAGACTGAGCCTGAGGGAGAGGTCAAACGTATCATCAGTCTGGAGCCCCTTCGTGCCCACGAGAGATCTAAGTCCAGTCCACCTTGAATTCCATTGACTCTTATTTACCACCAATTTGCTTTGACCGTAACTAGTTCGGATTCTTGTAGAGAGCTTAAGCTTGCAATAAATCTTTTTTTATAGGTCATTTTGAGCTGCCCGGACTTCTGATTTCCCGCTCTTGACAGTTATTTTGCAATGGAGGGCTGACTCATGAAATGTTGAAATTGAGAAGATGTATCCAAGCCCTGCTCTCAGCATCCCCATGTGCCTGGCTGACATTAAAGAGCAAAGTGTTGATTAATGTGACGGGCAGGAGGCAGTTCCAACCTTACCTGGAACTGAAACCCTGCTGGGACAGAACGGGAGATACCGAGAGCTTTGCAAGCACATTTTATTCTAGAATGTAGCGTGTTTTCCTAACTGTTTCTTTCTGCTGCATCCACAAACATCTCTAATAAGGAGGTAGAAAAATTAGAGCAGCTGGATTCCTATGAGCTTTTTCTCCTTCCTAATTTAACTGGTGTTCTGTAGGAGATGATTCTAGAAATGAAACAGAAGATGACAGGGTCATTTACATCCAATTCATCTACATGAGGAAAAAGCAAACTATTACCCAACTTAATTTGGTATTCTAAAACAATTTGTTTTATGCTGTAAGGAAATTAACACCCTCATCCTTATTGTTCTGTGTTATTTTGTTACAGTTCAAGAATCTCCTTCAGATGTTTCATGCCTTAGTATTTTCAAGTCTGTATATTCAATAGACTGCTAGCCTTTATAAGCTTGCTACTACAGGTAGTCCTCGACTTACAACCACAATTGAGCCCAACATTTGTGTTGTTAAGTGAGACATTTGTTAAGTGCGTTTTACCCAGTGGTGGGTTTCACCCTGGTCCAGGCGAACCGGTAGTTCACGGATGCTTTGCGCATGCGCAGAAGGTTCTGAGCATGTGCAGAAGTGCTGCACGCGAGCGAAGCAAGCACGCGCATGCACACGCTCCCTGTTCCGAACCAGTAGCGAAGGTAAGTGGAGCCCACGACTGGTTTTGCCCCATGTTACAACCTGTCTTGCCACAGTTGTTAAGTGAATCACCGCAGTTGACAAGTTGGTAACACGGTTGTTAAGTGAAACCGGCATCCCCATTGACTTTCCTTGTCAAAGTCAAAAGGTTGCAAAAAGTGATCTCATGACCTTGGGACACAGCAGTGGTCATAAGCATGAGTCAGCTGCCAAGTACCTGAATTTTGATCATCTGATCGTGGGGATACTACAAAGGTCAAAAGTGTGAAAAAGGGTCACGTTTTAAAGTGCCGTTGTAACTTTGAACAGTCACTAAATGAACTGTTGTAAGTCAAGGACTACCTGTATTGAAATGAGAGCCGGTTTTGGCTCAGCGATTAAGACACGAGGCTAAAAACTAGGAGATTGGGGCTTCTAGTCCCACCATAGGCACAAAGCCAGTTTGGGTAATTTTTGAGCCAATCATTCTCTCTCTGTCCCAGGGAGCAGGCAAGGGCAAACTGCTTACCAGAAAACCTTGACATGAAAATTGCAGGGATAGAGTAGAAAAGAAATGGTGGCCAAGCCAGACTGGCGGACTTATGTTAAAAAGTATTTTTTCACTTTGGTGATCCTATCCTTAAGTCTAAAGAGGTGAATCAGAAGGATGTGTTTGCCATTGGTTTACCTATTTACAATTGAAAGGAAGATTTAAATCAAACAAAAAGAGTTATGGGTTTCATTTTATGAAAAATGAATTGGAAATCCTACTGTGCGGTAGTGATGAACATATTATTGCCAAGGTCTATAAACTGTTATTGAATTTGAATTTGGAGAATGAATATGTAAAGCACTGCATGATTCAGTGGGCAACGAATTTTGGATATAATGTAATGCTTGAGAATATATGGACGAAAGGTTTAAAAGTTACACTAAATTATAATTTAAAAGAACATTTTTATAAGATGATGTATCGTTGGTATTTAACACCAGATAAGTTGTCAAGAATGTATAAAGACATTTCAAACGAATGTTGGAAATGCAAAAATAAAGAAGGAATATTTTATCACATGGAACAAAGCAAAGAAATATTGGAGTAGGATTCACATTTTAATACAGAAGATTCTCAAAGTGAATATAAAGATAAAACCAGAAACTTTTCTCTTGGATTTAATCGAAAAAGATTTGGGGGAAAATTTGGAACTTTAATGCTATATATATATATATCAATATATATATATTGACAGCAGCAAAATTACTTTATGCCCCAAAATGGAAGGACACTTTGATTCCCACAATGGATGAATGGCTGCAGAAGTGGATGGAATTAGCAGAGATGGCTAAATTGACTGCTTTGATTAAAGACAAAAACGCATCTACTTTTGTTCTTACTTGGAAACCGCTTCTGGACTTTGTGCTCGAGGTGGGAAAAAAATGAAACTGATCTGGGGTTTTACCATTTAGATAGGTTTATTGTTATAGAAATGGCTAGTTCATACTATTATGTAAAAGTAAAAGGTTAAAGTTTGATGCTATTATCTTATTCTGCTGCATCAAAGGGAGTCAGAAGTCAATGCCTTTTCTTTCTTTTTCCTCTTTTTTCTACATTTTGCCCTTGGCTTTTCCCTCCCCTATCTTTCCTATTATTTTCTTTTGCATTTTTGTATCTTACATTATTAATAATAATAATAATAATAAAATAAAATAAATAAGAAAACTGCACGGATTTGCTCTGGAAATCTCCCAGAGAAGACAGAGACATGTTTGGTTGAAGTGATCTATTTGATCATAATGATCTGCTATTATTCACTTCAGAGGAAATCCCGTGAATGCATGAAAGGAAAGAAAGAAGAAAATGTACAAAGCATCTCAAAAGAATTAAAAAAAAAAAGATGTCCAAAAATATTTTTAATACATGTCATAAGCCCCAGGTGCCTTTTTCCTGTTTAAATCCTACGAAACAGATAAAACTGCCAGATCAGTGTAAATGTGGACTGTAAAACGGGAAGCGCTCTCGTTTTTCTCTCCTGTTCTCCTGCAGCTGTTTCCAAATTCTTTTCTTCCAACTATGATTATGCCTAATATCCAAGTTCAGCTGAGTAAAAACTTTGAAAAAGACAGGTGAAAAGGTCTTGCCACAGACAAAACACAGCAGACAATTGGTTGGACTATTGTATCTTTGCCCATTTTGCTATTAAGAAAAAGGTGGGATTTATATAGCCTCTTTTTTCCTTGTCAATTTGCAAGTGGTATTCTATTTCAGAACCCAGAGATTTGTCCCTGCCATATCATATTAGTTTCTCAGAGCAGAAATAAAGGTGTCTTTCGGAGCTGATCATGATTTTTCCTTAGAAAATCAGACAAGGCAGAAGGGAAGTCTGTTACCTACTGAGCCAGGAACACCACAATTCCATCCATCGATTCACTGTCTCACCGTCTACATGTTTAATGCTGAATTGTTGGCTTGGCCCCCATCATGCGTTGCACAGTTAGCTTACATTTCTCCTATTTCTGAAGCCCTTCCCTTCTGATTGCCCCGAGCGAAACATTGCTCTTATAGCAGAAGTCCACAAGGATGTCCACCAGTATATAGATGGCAGTCAAAACGGTGTGGCACAGATAAAGCCAGGCAGAGCTTTGATTGTTGTGACCACTATCTTGACTTTGCAGACTGTCCTCTGTGGACAATCCTTGGATAGCTGGTGGTAGGTTCTTGCTTTTGCGTTGCTTCCCCATTGCGATTAGAAGATTTGTCAACGACCATTTCCTTTCGATGGGGTGCTTGGCGCTCTCTGAGCTTGATGGCTTTCTTGCAGACATTTCATTGCTAAGCTAGATAATATCATCAGTGCTTTTCCCTTTTTTTTTTTTTTTTTGTTTTTTGCTTCTTCAGAATACAGCATTTCTGCAGCTGCCATTGCCATGTTCAGCATGGGCTTTTCCATCATCGGAACCATTTGTGTCCTCTTATCCTTCCGGAAGAAGATGGATTACCTCTTGAGGCCAGCTGCCATGTTCTATACATTTGCAGGTGGGAAGAAAGAAATCGGGACATCAGCTTTACTGCATGGGTCACATTTAGGTTGGGCGGGAAGAAGGGAGGTGGTGGAAGACCAACATGACTGAAAGGAAGGTGGTGATGGTGCCAAGAGCTTTGCCAGTTTAATCCAGAAGTCTAGAAATATCTAGTACCATGATGGCGAACCTATGGCACGTGTGCCAGAGGTGGCATGGTGAGCCCTCTCTGTGGGCACGCACGCCATTGCCAGCTGGTCTTCTGGTTTCCAGCGCGCACATGTGCACCTACCAGCTGGTCTTCATGGGTGCCAGAACACCAGAAAATGGCCTGAAAACAGCCCGAAAAACGGCCAAAAGCAGGCTGTTATTCAGGCCGTTTTCTGGGCCTTTTTCAGGCCATTTTTGAGTCATTTTGGGCCTCAGAAATGCCCCCAAAACACCCCAAAATGCTCTTAAAACAGCCGGGAAAACAGCCTGAAAATGGCCCCATAAGTGGCCTGAAAATGGCCAAAAAACTGCCAAAAAAACAGGTCTGTGTTTGCCAGCCAGCTGGTCTTCTGGTTTCCAGTGCTCCAGCACATGCAAAGACCAGCTGGCCAGTGTGTATGTATGTGCCACAAACCGGAAGACCAGCTGGCTCGCACATGCGCACTGGCCAGCTGGTGTTTGTGTTTCTGGCGTGCCAGCGTGCGCACATGCACACACATTCCAGTTTGGGCACTTGGTGCCAAAAAAGGTTCGCCCTCACTGTTCTAGTAGTTAATCTGGAATTCAGTTCAACATAAACCTGAGAAAGAACAAGTCAGTGGCCTTGTCTTCCGTTCCATGCTCACTGCTTTCTTTTCCCCTCTCCCCAGGCCTGTGTATTATCATATCTGTGGAAGTTATGAGGCAATCGGTCAAAAAGATGATCGCGAGCGATGAAACAGACTGGATAGAGTACTACTACTCCTGGTCCTTTGCCTGCGCCTGTGCCTCTTTCGTCTTGCTGTTCCTCTGTGGAGTGGCACTTCTGCTCATCTCCTTGCCTCGCATGCCACAGAACCCGTGGGAGACTTGCATGGACGCCGAGCCAGAGCATTAAGTGTTGCCGGCTCATGTTGCCACTTCAGCCATATCCTATCCCTCCTGTTCCTCAATGGCCAGCTATATATATATATATATATAGAGAGAGAGAGATGAACTCGATCATCTGGTTGGTGTGGGAATATCTTTGGATCATGCCTACGGAGAGAATCAGATAGGAGCTGAATGCAAAACCCTGAGGTAAAAGAAGTGATGAAGACGACCTCTTTTGATAAGACGTACAAGGACTTGGCCTGATGGCACTGCTGGATTGTTAACACAGCCTGAAAAAGTTGGTATAAATGTCACTGAATAGAAATACAGACTTAAGAGAGAAAATTTGTCTAAACCGGAGTTGTGGTCACTCTTTTAGGGACAAACAACCTGATGCCCACCTGATGTTTTGGGTTATAGCTCCATTAATCCTTCATAATTGGTCATGTTAACAGAGGCCCATAGGATGTGTAATCCAAAACAGCTGGTTTCAACAACTCCTTCCCCATTTGATTAACCCTAGGAATGACAAAGGGGGGGGGGGAGGAAATAACCTAAATCATATTTTGTCAGTATAGAATTTTTTTTTCTCCATCTGTAAATAATCTTACTACCGATTTGGAGGCAACTCATAATGTTATTAAGCACATTACAGAAATAGATTCTAAAAAAAGATGTTGGATAACATGAAGACAGAAGAATCTCTAAGGCATATGCTTAGAGTCAACAGTGATGATTTTTATTATACTTCTTATATGTCAGCTAGTAATTTGTTGAGCTGGTATGATTGGGGAATGACAGAGACAAGGAAATTGAATAATAATAATGATTTTGAAAACCAAATCAAATTATATAGAGGGAAGCCAGCAAGGGATCTGCTCCAGTCATCAGCTAATATTTTTAACTACAGTCTTCCCGCATCTGCCACTGTCCAGATGTTTTTTGACCACAATTCCCAGTTAATCCCATTATCTGGCTTTGCTGGTCGTAGATTACAAATGGTGGCAAATTGGGGAACGCTATTCGACATCTTCAACGGTTCTAGATCAGCGGCAGTCACATTCCACAAACAGCCAACATGATTTTAGTAGAAGAAAGAAACAAAAAACACAATATGTACATATTACATAGCATTTGCAGCCTGGTTAGCGTTTGCAAAGGACGAGACGCTATTGAACTGGTTGAGTGCAGGAGGTAAGAAGTTATCAAGGTTGATTCAGCCCGCCATCCTTCCAGTGGTGAAATCCAAATTTTTTTACTATCAGTTCTGTGGGAGTGGCTCGGCGGGAGTGGCGTGGCTTGGTGGGTGTGGCAGGGGAAGGATACTGCAAAATCTCCATTCCCACCCCACTCCAGGGGAATGATACTGCAAAATCCCCATTCCCTCCCCACTCCTGGGGCCAGCCAGAGGTGGTATTTGCCAGTTCTCCGAACTGATCAAAATTTCCACTACCGGTTCTCCAGAACCTGTCAGAACCTGCTGGATTTCACCCCTGCATCCTTCCGAAGTGGGTAAAATGAGGAAGCAGATTGTTGAGGGCAATATCCTGACTCTGTAAACTGCTTAGAGAGGGTTGTAAAGCACTGTGAAGCGGTATATAAGTCTTAATGCTATTGCTATTGCTAAATGCTTCAGATCAGGTGACAGAAGAACACCTGCCCAAGAAGCCCCTCTCCAAAAAAAAAAAACCTGGAAGTCCACAAACCCAAAGAAGACAAGGACTAAAATTGTAGACACCTGGCCTGTCTTAGAAAGCAAGGACAGGGAAATAAACTTTCAAGTCTCAAAGATAATATTGTGGCTGCTTTTGTAACAAGTTAGAACTGAATAATTTAACAGCCAGCCTGTGTAATATGGATTCAGTTTGCAATTTAAAAATCACTAAACAAAGTATAATAAAGCAGATAGCGTCATTATAATATTCCGTCTCATTTTTAATATCAATGTATAGAGCAGTATATAAAAAAGTGTCAATTGGACACAGTCTCTGAGGCAGGGATCTGACCAAAATGAAATAAAATGGAGCAATTACTTCCTGTGGTTTGGAAACTATAGTTCTGTTGATGCAGCCTAAAATTGCATTTGGCATTATTGCAGCTTCCTCACACGGCTGGCTCGTATTCCCTTTGAAATCAATTATTATTTTACGATCTTTTTCACAGACATCATTAACAACACGAGTATCCCCCATCCAATAGTTGTGTGTATGGTGTTTTGGTTATTAAGCTAAGAATTGTTTTCTTTACAGTGAGCTGCTTCTACTAATAGCTTACTCCGTAAGTAGCGCCTTCTTTCTTTGAATTCATAAATCCGCACCTTTTCTCGTCACCTGGCATGTGGCCATTCATCCTTTCTATCCTTTGACATTTCTTTAGACTGCTACGAGCTTGCATCTGTTGCAAAAAACCCAAAAAAACTGCCAGTTTATTTTGGCAAGGAGCCATGCCCATAAGCATTGCAACTCACAATTGCAGACTCCCTTTTTCACTTTTGCTTTTTAGAGCGTAACCTGTTGAAAACCTTTATATTTCTTCTTGTTCCCTTCCCAGGATCTTAGATTAGCCAAGTATAAATGCCTGACGCAGAAAGAAAAAAGTTGTTAGGGATTCCTCCCAGTTCACATGAAATCTTAAAAACAAATTCTTTTCATGATTCACTCATCCATTGAGCTTGTTCCAGGAAGGGAGCTGCCTTATTGTTCTCATGGTCTTTGCTTATTCAGCAGAAAGCAGTCCCTCGATAACCCACGATGGATGATTGGCAGCTCTTATAGGAGATGATCTTTTCATCCCTCCTAACCTCACACTCGGAACATACTCTGATCATTCTCCTCTTCGTCTCCTGTGGCAAATTCCTGTTAACCCTACCTCTACAGGCAGTCCTCGACTTATGACCACAATAGAGCCCAAAATTTATGTTGCTAAGTGAAACATTTGTTAAATTAAGTGAATCTGGTTTCCCCATCGACTTTGCTTGTCAGAAGGTTGCAAAAGGTGATCACATGACCCTAGGACATAAAAACATGCCAGTTGCAAGCAAGTGAATTTTGATCACATGATCAGCAAGGTATGATCACACACCAGCATCATAAGTGTGAGAAACAGTTCATAGGTCACTTTTTTCACTGCCGCTGTAACCCTGAATGGTCACTAAGTGAACTGTTGTAAGTGGAGGACTACCTGTATTTGGATAGTCCCACCATTGTCCGTGATTTATCTGGTGGCTTTAAAAACTTGTAATTTCCTTTTGTTATTTTTGCTGTTTGTTGGTATTCTTTGAGATACCTTTTCTCGTCCTTGCTTCCTTTTTAAAAATTAAGAAAAAATTGAGACAGGGTTAATTAAGTGTGTACCAAGGAACAAATTAGCTGACAGGTTGCCCCAGGGGTCATCTTAGGGACTCCCGATCTTTACCAGTCACAGTTACAGCTTCCAAAATTTCTGCCAATATAACTCAAAAGGACTATATATTAGCAACCTGTCTTGATTCATCTCTCAGAAGGCAGATATTTCAATATTTACAGTTTTCTGCCTATTGCAATTATGTCATCAGCTCACACTCCCCTCCAAAATTGCTGAATGTGCCAATTACTGCTAATAGCATAGAAAATGCTTTTACAGAGAATTCTCTTGTCAAAACAATACAGTAGGCAAAAACCATACAAAAAAGCATATTTGAGGAGAGAGGAACAAAGTTCATTATATTTCTTTAAATATAAGGCCTTTAAAGAGAATGTATGTGGTAATGTAAACATGAGACGAAAGGAAATCCAGGATGGCAAAAAATACAGAACACAACGAAACACAACTGAGCTGTAGAGTCCTCGGTGTTCTCTGAGCTTGATTGTTCTTTTGCAGATGTTACATTACCAAAGCAGCTAATATCATCTTTACTAGGTAATGTCATCTTTACGGCTAGCAACTGATGATGTTATCCAGTTTGGTAATTAAATGTTTGTAATCAAGCTGAAAGGACTAAGGACACCACAGTTGAACTCTAAGCTACAAATATTCTCTTCTATCGGTAAACTGAGCTGAATGTACAGATCTGTCTAAGTGTTTCAGGTATTATTTATTAAAGAGGTCTAATTTTCTCTATATAGTCCAGTTCATCTCCCTAACATAACTACTCCTTCGTCCTCCCTGCACCGGGTTAATCCTGATTTACTTTACCTTTACCCAGTAAATATAAAATCTGGTTATCCTTAATGGGACAGGAAATACACTTATTTGGCCAGATAACCTTTCACCAAGTCTCAGGAGAGCTATTCCGATCTTTAGCATTGTTGATAATGGAGGAAATGTTCATGTTTTAGCAGTAGATTTCACACCTACAAATCTCCTACAATAGAACAGTTTGGCTTTTTAAAGGAATCATTCTTGACCTTTTGCCATGGAATTCCATCTCCCTTTAGAGAGGCTGGGTCATCTGTCAAAACATGAAGAGAAGCTGAGAGAAGAATTTAACTATTGACAAATACCATGCAGGTTACTCCTTGATTTATGGCCACAGTTGGGACTGGAATTTTTGCTGCTAAGCGACCATTAAGTGAGTCATTATGTGACCAAACCTGCTTTTTTTTGGGGGGGGGCACATTTTAAAGCAAATTTGGCTTCCCCCATTGACTTTGCTTGTCAGAAACCAACCAGGAAGATCACAAATTGATATCATGTGACTGTGGGAATGTTGCAATGGCTGTAAGTATAAGGACAGGCCGTAAATCACTTTTTTCAGCAATGTCATACCCAGTCATTAAACAACAGGCCATTACTTGAGGATTTCAGTTTGCCTCATCAGTTTAGATCAGCAAACGTCCTTGTTGAACTGCTGGTTGGAGCTGATAGATGCTCTAGTCTAGTCCACAGACCTGGAAATGTGTCGTTATCCATAGTTCTTTCATGTCTTATCTAAAAGATGATTATTCATCATTTGCAAGAGGAAAACTATTTATAAAGCCTTAATAAGACCACACTTGGAATACTGCATCCAGTTTTTTGTCACCATATTATAAAAAAGATGTTGAGAGTCTGGAAAGAATGCAGAAAAGAGCAACAAAGATGATTAAGGGGCTGGAGGCTAAAATATATGAAGAACAGTTGCAGGAATTGGTAATAGCTAGCCTAGAGAAAAGAAGAACTAGAGGAGACATGGTAATAGTGTTCCAATATTTGTGGGGCTACCACAAAGAAGGTCAAGTTATTTTCGAAAGCACCAGAAGGCAAGAAAAAGAAACAATGGATGGAAACTTATCGAGGAGAGAAGCAATCTAGAACTAAGGAGTCACTTCCTGACAGAACAATTAATCAGTGGAACAACTTGCCTCCAGAAGTTGTGGGTGCTCCAACACTGGAGGTTTTTTAAAAACAGACGGGACATCTATTCCATTGTCTGGAATAATACAGGACAGTGATGGCGAACCTTTTTGGCACTCAGTGTGGAAATGCTGTGCACGCACACACAAACACTCATCAGGACCGTGCTTCAGAAAAGCCAAATTTCCAGGTTCTAGCACGCATGCACACCCGATGATCAGCTGGCCGGCGTGCATGCACAGGCCGGTTTTTGGCACTGTTGCGCGCACGAAGGAATTGCACTCTGGAAAAGCCAAACTTCTGGGTTCTGGTGTGCATGTGCACCCAAAAATTAACTGGCTGGCGCGCATGTGCACCCCAGTTTTCGGCACTGCTGCACGTATGAAGGACAGCTGATCGTCGCACGCACATGTGCGCCAGAAACCCGAAGACCAAGAGGCAAGGCCACGTGTGCAGTGCAACATAGGTTTGCCATCACGGGTATAGGATCTCCAGCAGGGAGTTGGATTAGAAGACCCCCAAGGTCTCTTCCAACTCTTTTATTTCATTTAAATATCAATTATAAGAAGCTGCATAATAGTTATTAATTTTGTGACAAATATAGAGACTCTGAGAGCATACCAGGAGAAAAAAAGTATTCAATGGCAGAATCCAGTCAGATAAATCATGCACTCCAGCTGCAACTGAGCCAAAAAAAATGGGCCACATGAATAGAAACCTAAGAAATGAAAACCAGTGAACACTGCCGTGAGGGAACTGCCGTTTCATCTTCAGCATGCGCCAGCTAAGGGTGCCACAACAGATGTGGAAGAGACGCCTCTGAAACCTGCTTCCCGTCACACTTAAGCCAACCAAAATCTCTGCAGGACACTGATGGGATCGATTGTATCTGAGAATCCATCTGCTCACTTCCCCATTTCTTCAAAAATAAATAAATAAATAAATAAATATGACGACACATTTCAGGGAACCCGAAATCAGGATTTTAATAGGTGTTTCTAACACAATGTTTCCTTAACAGTAAGGTCAGAGAACGAAAGATAAATATGTTTGATGCCTTGAAGATCAAAAGGCAGGAATGAAAACGGGTGTGTGTATTCATATTTTACAACGGGTGTGTGTATTCATATTTTACAAGAAACTAACCCAACCGTGGCAAATGGTTTATGGATGGGGGCGTTCTCTGCCACCAGTCACACTGTATGCGTGACGGTGCTGCAGTTCCAGGAATTCCTGCCCTAGTTCTGCCAGCTACAATTGGCCAACACACCTGAAGAGCGCCAGGAATTTAGTCATTATGACTAAATATAACCGAGTTGACTGCTCTAAGACGTAGCTTAGCCTTCCCTATGGCAAAAAGGAAGCACAAAAAATGATTTCTTTAAAAATATGGAAACTCAGTTCACCGCCATGGACATGAAATATTTGTACTGGAGATACGATGCGCTGAATATGATTTATTCAAAACCTGTTTTAATTATGAATACATTTTAAATGTAGCGGTAAGATACGTTGGGTGCTACCATTTGAAAAGGAAAAGTGCACCGAGACCATCCTTACACTTGAAGGTAGATTCCATTCGACCCAGTCCTCAGCGCAGTTTACAATCACAAAAGTAGTTGAAGCATAAAGCACCTTTTGGGTTTTGCAGATGTGACCACTAGGAGACAGCAGATGCAATTTAAATGCCAAGAAACGATTCTTGGTGCTTTGCACAACTTTTTTTGAGCGACAAAATTGGAGATATTTCTCTACTCCTAGAAGGGTATTTTTCTTTTCTTCTTAATTGCCTAGAAGGCCCTATATCTTTCTACAGAAAAATATGTGGGCCTCTTTTGAAACACAATGATTTTGGCTACGTTCTTCAGGAGGTTTCTTTGTCTCTGTGTGCAATGCATGTGCGCTCACAGGAAGAGGTGTTTTTAAAAATAAATAAATAAATAAATGTTTTCATCATTCAACATTTGTCCTGCTCAAAGTCCATTTCTTTCTTTCCCCAATGTGCACACTTATGCACACCTTTGTCTTATTACAATGGCTTCGGTGCATATTTGCATAAACCTAACAACTTGTCCATTCATGCAAGAGCACAAACATTTACGGCCAACCACACCGATGGATCATCTGGGTTACCTGGCTGTGATTGGTGGATTAGTCTAAGAGGGAAAGGGCCAAAGATCTGGGCCAAAGTAGGGGGAATCTGGATGGGAGATTGAAGGACACTAAAGTTATGGACGGGTGGTTTAGAGAAAGGGTTAGGGTTAAAAATTGAGCAGAAACTTGTAAAGATTTGTATGAATGGCAGTTGGTATGAATAGCTAGTTGGTAGCTTACTCCTATGGCAATTTCTCTACTTCCACTTCTGTACTGAAACACTGAAGAGTACCAATACTCCCTGGATGGGTGCTGTGAGACACGACAAAATTTGTGTCAGCTTTTCTCCAATGGCTTGGGTGTACAAGGTTGAGATTCATATTCTCAAGGTCTTCCATTCCCAATTCTGTGCTTGCTCTTTCCCTATTTATCTGTAAGTTGTATGTAAAATATTGCTTCTGTATAGGTTCTATACATCCATCAACCACAATGTCTTGAGTTAGCTTCATACAGTGCAAGTTATCTTTTTGATTTATAATTATGAAAGTTCAAATCTTTTGGAACCTGCATAAGCCCAAATTATTACTTTAAAGCTTACTGGTTGCTTAAACTTTGCCACAGACATATACACAGGTTTTAAATGATTTAAAGTTTTAATTCTCAAATAGTTCTTTTATGGCAACTTCATAGAGATTGATGACTTGGGCAAAATAAATATGTTTTGCTCATGCTGTTTAACCATTGCTTGCTCTTGACCTTTTGTGAAGTGGGAGCCCACCCATCATGGCTTAGCACAAAATGTAGAGCCAAGCCTCCATGGGGTGTTTAACAAACACAATATTTCTACTTTAAGGGAAATGAGCAAATCTGGTCTGTGTAAAGACTGACACGGAAGATTCTGTACATGCTAAGGGCTTATTGTTATTATTGAAGGTTGTGATTAATGTGAGTTCAACTAATGCAGTATTTGATTTGGTGAGAATTGTATGATGGTACCAAGTTGCATTTAAGGTGCCCTAAAATTCAGTTAATACAAGGCTAACGCATGTGCAAATGAAGCAAGGGCGGGCACAATTGTGGTTTTAGATGCTGCTAATCTTCATGTGCGCAAAATGGAGAAAAAGAAGATTCCTTAAGTGAAAATAGTGCAAGTTTTGAAGAGAGGCTTAGTATTGCATTACAGCCAAAAAATGATACAAGTACGCAACTTGAATGTGGCATTGGCAAGGTTAAAATAGTTTGTTGGATTTCTTGAATGTACGGCAGATTTTTATTTTATTTTGCTTTTCTTTTGTTTTCTAAAACTACTCTGGGATTCTGTTAACCATAAATTTAAATAGTAAGTACTGTATATACTTTTTATCCTTTGCCACAGTATTTCATTGGTACACATTACCTATTTTCGTCAGGCTGGAACCAATTACCACATTTTTCATAGAAATATCACTTTAAATAGTGTGAATTCGAATACAATGCAACCATTTTGTGGGATTCATTAACACCCACCTATGTTTAACCTTAGATAAGAATGTCTCTGGGCACTCAGCAGTGGCAGGCTGCAGGGAGATTTTGGGAAGGGGAAAATGTTGCTTTAAAAACATGCAAATAGATGTCTGCTAATATACCATGTGGTGTTACATCAATGGCTCTCAGCAAATATTAAGTGATTGTATCTTGGACTAGAAGTAGCGCTTTTCTACATAAATATGGATAGTAAAGTAGGTAGTTAATATAGTGTAAAGAAGGATAAATACTGTAAGTATCTGCAGCAAAGCTGAATAAAATAAAAACCGACTATTCAAACTTGCATGAAGTAAAAAACAAAAGGCCTATTTGGACAGGATGAGTAAGCAAGAATACGTCCATTGGGATTGAATGGGATATGAGGCAAGTCTAATATTCTCTTTATGTATTACTCCAATCTGCCCACACTCATTTTTCCTTCCTAATTCATTGTCACTTGAATTAATATAACACTACTAAACCTGCAGCACTGTGCCAGATAACCTTTCTTTCCTCACCAGGTCTCCAATGCACACATACTTTCTTATTCATTTGCTACTAGGATTAAAACAGTTAACACAAATTGTAACCAATTCGCATTTTATTTAATTAAAATATTTCCGGAGTCTTCAAGATCAGGAGCGTGTAGCAAATCTACAGGGAGAATAGATTTCTTCAGCAAATATTGCAATTCCATATACTGACGAATGTATCAAGCCACATTGGCTCCTGCAAGCTTAGGGTGTAATAAACTTAGTTTGGCTGATGCACGGACATTGATCATCATCTTAGAGGAGAGGTGGACAATCTGCGGATGTGCAAATCCTAGGCACTTCCCTTGTAGCTCCCCCCCCGCCCCATGCAGCTGAATGATGGAATGATTTCCACTGGAAATCAATAAAAAATAATGTAGTAAGGAATTAATAGATTTAATGTACTTTGAAACACACACACACACAAACACACATACAGAACAAAACAGGGAAAGGAAAAAAAACAATAAAACTGCCTCCACTTTAAAACGTATGGTTCTTATTGGGCAAAACCAAGGGCAATTCTATTTTACAAAACTCTTGCCTACCGCTGTGCCCTTGAAAATTCAGGTTCTGGATATTTTCATATATTTTAATTCTCAGGGTTGGTTTATCCATGGGTAACCTATATATTATCAATTTTTCATGGCATTTGGCGAAAAATTTGAGGACCACAGATGGAGTTATCCTCAAGTATACCGTATATGGGATATAGAGGAACTTTAAAAAGCATTGTTACTGTGCATCTTTGCAGATAAGCCCATCTGTGGATGAGCCGAACTGAATTTTTGAGTGTATTTTGGCACCTAAATTGAGAATATATGAAAAATACATTCTCAAACCTATGACCTTTTATTCCTCTTTGCCCTTTGATGTTCTAAATACTCTCTACCTCTAATTTTGAAGTTTTATAACTTAGGGTCACTTTTCACAAGTTCTGAAAAGACGTTTATTAACAGTATTTCAAAACTGCTTCAGCCTCAAAGAACACTGGATAGCAAAACAACTAAAATTAAAATGGCATGATGATTATCCTGGGAATCCTTGCATACTTCCACACTGTCACCTCCAACAAGTACTGATCACTAGACTTCAGGCTGAATAGACACATAAGGATTTCAGGAGCTGAAATTGGGATCCCCTGTAGAATAGGCAGGAATTCTCCCATGCCAGTAGTGTATGGTGTGGGCCTTTTAATAAATTCCTTTCACAGGGGGAAAAAAAGGAGCCATAGAGAACTGCCATCTGCTGGGACACTCAGTCAGTGTCAGAACCACTACTTGTTCTAAGGAAAAATGTATGTCCTGTTTTATGTTAGAAAATAGACCTAAAGTCACCGAGAATGCATTGACTGGAATGGATCTTAGATGCACCCTTGGATATGGTCAGGGTTTATAACATTAACTGCTAATAACATAATGTCTGAACATGGAATCTACACATACACAAACAAACACACACACATACAATTGAGAATTCAGAGTTACAAATATATGTTGACAAATTGTCTTCAAGAACCATCTAATTTTTAAACTTCAAGTTATAGTAAGCACTTTTCAGTTTTGTATTTTTGAATTTACAAGACTGGATACTTACTGCAAAATGAATTAATGTAAAAGAAATTCACTTATTATTCTAATTAGCTGTTCAATTGTAATGTGAATCAACATTGTTCACCTATCAAAGTCTATCAGTTCTTTTCTTTATATAGTACCAACTTTAAGAGTTACATTTTTTAAATGTATACTTTTTTGCTAACGGAATAAACTTCTGTGGGCTATATGACATGCTCCTAAAGTAAATTTGTTCTGACAATGATAAAGTAATTGTGAAATGAAATAATGAAGAAAACCTTCTTTGAGGCAGGGAAAAAGGGTTTTTATAAAAATTATATAATTTGAATAATCAGAGACGCAAATATAGAATACCTCCAACAATGTGTTCTTAATAACCAGGATAATCAGATGTTACAATAATTGATTACATGTATGCCTTTTATTATGGTAATGGTATAATTCACTAATCTGAAAAATCAAGATCCATCATGGCTCAAATCAGAAAGAATGTTGTGATCTGCTATTATAAGTAATAGGTCTCCAATACTACCATAACAATCTAGCAGTCTGAACACAGACTATGAGAATTTTTCTATGACCCAATACAAATGGGGACCAAATTGCAAAAATGTGGAGCTTTCATGCACATTTTTTTTGAAATTGCTAACACTAAAATACTGAGTGAAAACTCAGAAAGTACCTTACTGCAGATCTACATAGATGCCATAACGTGTTGCTCTCCACAGCTTATTAATTCCATATTAACTCTTGAGAAAAGTTATGATATAGATTAAATAGACTGAAGACTGCACCTTCTTCCTAATTTCACTAACTCACAGATGAAAATAATTGACCAATCAGTATTTATTTAGATTCAGTCCAGGTGAAGGGAATAAAGTGTGTGAATTTGAACTCTGTGATTTCAGAGTGCTAAATTGAAAGTATATGTATTTGTGCAATAAGCAACCAATTACTATACCTTTCTATGTGTTCCTATTTATTCTTCACTAGGTCAGTTGTCCTCAACGTTTATCAGTAATAGTCAGGGCAGGACACAGAATCAACAGAAATAACTTCAGATATTTAAGCGGGACTAATTAAATCCTGGTTTATGTCAACTGAGGACAGAATCATTTGACTAACTTCCTGCTTACATCCTGAATGTGTCCTCGGGGTACTAAATAAAATTGTGCAGAATCTTCTGCTTTCATTTTGTTTGGTTTTATAACAGCTTTATTTAGCTTCACCCATTTCTGAGCCCAGCAGCCATTAAAATATTGCAGCACATTAAGTTAGTATGCATATCTTTTATAGAAAGTTCCTTAGTTATCCGAAATCAATAAGAAAAAAGTGACACAGATTTCAGTCAAACCGAGATGTCACTATCACAACGTATAAAATCCAACAGGTATGAAGGGACTGAAACCAAAGCAAATATTAGATTTGATACAGCAGCAAATACAGTAGCTCGACAAAGCAAAAACAAACATCCCTGTAAATGAAGCCCAGTTTTAAACAGTCGTGGGAAGAAACTTTAAAACTATATTTTTGAAAATATCACTTATAATGGGAAATTAAAATAAATAGTTGATAAAAATTAATTGTCCCTGATCAAAGAGATCTTTTCAAGTGTAAAGGAGGCCATGCCTCCATTGAAGTTAAAAAAGATTTCTTTCAAAAGTATGAACAGTGTACAAGACCAAAATTGTAAAGGTAAAGGTTACCCTAATTCTTCCCCCAAATTTTGTAACATATTGCTATACAGTCTTTTATAGATTTTTCTTTCAATATATAGTGGCAAAAGGCCTTGACAGAAGATACAAGAATATAAATAACCACGTCATTCATACTGCTTCCCCAAACCTTCCCCACAATTCTTCTTCCCCAAGGCTGGGATTAATTTGGATACAGCTTTGGCAAACATAAAAATCTTCTTTAATGAAGTTCCTCAAACAAAACAGTTAGCAAAATATTTGAATATTTGTGGATAATGTCACATTTAAGGTAAACATCAAATCATGTACCAAAATCTTTTGATGGAAAAAAGAAGGAAAATCCTTAAAGTGGCACAATTCTCATACCACTGGAAAAATCAGAGGGGAAGAAACTAAATTACAAACATTTAACGTGCATAGTTGGGAGGGGGATTCAATTATTTTTCCTAAGTTCACTCAATTGGATTTTTTTTAAAAATAGCTATTCAACTACCAAGCACCCAATATAGCAATTTTTGTCATTTCATGATTTCTGTTTAAAAACCTATTAAATTAATCCCTCCAACAAGCTGAATGAGTAGCTTGTCAAAAAAACAACAACATGAATTTTTCATCTTTAGGTTGACCACTAATTTTTGTTTAATTGCAAAAGAGTAGTATCTGGGTCTGCAGCAAAGGCCTTCACTTCATCCTAGAAAGGAAATTACTATAACCACATCATACAGATTCTAAAACTATAAAAGTCTTAGAATGCAGCATCCCTTCACAGAAATCTGATAAAACTGAATGTAAATATAAGATGCTGCATCTTTATTTAAAAAAAAAATAAACAATTTAAGCAGACATAACATACATTTGTACATTAACTGGCCATTTCTGGTACAGAAACCCAGCACAGTATGCTAAATGTTATTGAATAAATGTAAATGCTACTTACATTTTTAAATACAATTTAGACAACTTTTTTTTAATGTTTATATATTTTTTTTAAAGTTGCACAGTTAACTTTTCAGCTGCTAGCTTTAATGCAACACATAGATAAAGTTACATAATTTTTAAAAGTTTTTTTTTTCTAGGGATTTTTTTTCCTCAAACTTCTGACCCACATCAAAAAGAAAGTAAAATAGTGGAATATAATTTAAAAAGAATTAGCTTCAAGTCTAGCAGCAAAGCCATTAAACCAAAATATATTTACTAATATAAACAGAGAGAAACGATGGTGCCTGCAGGTGCAGCCCCAGCTATCTTAAATCTACTCACAGAAATAAAAATTAAAATGTCTCTACAAAAATAGTCTGATTATTTAAAATAGGAGTAGAAGCCATTGCTACCTGATGAACTACCTAGGCTAAGTTCCTGAAACAGAGACAAGGGGTCGCTATTCTTTTTTGCCTGCTCAGGAGGGGGTCTGGGCTTGGGAGGAGCCCTCAGAGCACTTGCGTAGGACATGGCAGGTTTGTTCAACCCAGCACTGGGCTGGCTGTTGCTGTTGGATTCCACAATCTGCTTGTTGGGCATGAGGGGTGGGAACTGGCCCAGATGCTGGAGTACATTGTAGTTAAAAGAACTGGACAACGGGATGTTTTCAACCTTCATCTGTTCCTCGGGGGATTTGATAGTCTTCGGAGGAACTAGAAAGAAAAGAACATCATCATCATCATCATCACTACCACCACCATCATTTTAACTTAATAACGATCACAAAAAGATTGGAAAGCTACTTCTCAGGCTTCCTTTCCCAAAGATATACGAAGAGCGTTACTTAAAAGCTAAATAAGGTCTGCAGGAATTTGTCAAATGCTTCCAGTCCTGTAAGACAATTTAATTTGAAAGGGTTTGGCGATCTTCACAAAGCCTATTGAAATTGTTCTTCAGTAGGTTTTATAAAGATAGCCAAAATAGTTTAAGAATATATTGCACTTTAAGGCCAAGATTAAAAACACATCATTGGTGTACTCCAACCATGCACAATTAAAACAAGTAAACGAGCAAACAAGATAGCACAGCATACACACCTCAAGATTTTGTGACTTCAACTCCCAGAATTCCTGAGTCCGCATCATGATTAAAGGGGCCACAGATGCCCACCCCTGGTTTAAAGGGACAAGAAAGTAACACTCACTCACCTAACTGTTCTCTTGGTGGGATTGCTCTGTTGGATCCGTTGCATGGAATGTTCTGATAGGGGGCTGATGAAGAAGAGTTGACCCACCATTCGGGGGGTGAATAATTGAAAGAGGATGGGTTACTCTGGTCCTGAAGCTCTTGACACTGTCCAACATTATCTGGAGGAGTATTTAAACCTTCAGAACAAGCCTGGGTTGAACTAGATGACATTCTTCTTTGGTACAATGGCCTGCCAGGTCCTCTTGGTTCATACTGCAGAAAAGAAGACAATCACTTGCAGACCTGTCTGTATTATATGTCCTATCCGAGTGTCAATACGCATATTCTGAAACTGTCCTCAAAATAAACATGTATATTTTACTTGGTGTGATTTTATTCACCAACACAAGACAGCCTATTCTTCACATTCACCATCCTGTTATGAGATTATGGAGATAAACACTGCACTCAAAACTCTCTCATTTTTATATATCTGTATAATTACAGATATATAATATTATTTAAAGGATTAAATCACTTTTTAAAGTAATTTCAGACCCAGCCTTCTTTCAGAACAGTTAATTGTATTACATGGCACTATTTTTTCTCTTTAGAAGTCCCTTCTGATTCCTAATTTTTCACTTCAAACTTTTAGTTATTGTATGTTGTTTACATCTAAGCTGGGTCTTAGATGTAAGATATTAAACATTTCTTCTGCAGGGCAATTATATGAAATATTTGCCAGTTGTAATTTATCCTTCTCTGATACTACTGACTCATTATATTGGTGTAATTCATCCCTTGAAAATAAAGGTTAACTTGTTCATAGCACACAGTCTATATAAACCTGCTTTGCAATACATGTTATATTTACACCAAGCCTTTTCTCTTCTTTTTTTTTTTTGAACCATTGCTGTGTTCTACCAGAGATAAAGCAAATAAAATGAGGAGAATATATTTGGATTCAGAAACTGCAGATGTAATCTAGGTTCACAAAAAGCCCTCTGCTTAGAACCATGATATCATAATATGCAAGATGTTATTTTTAATTTTAGGTGCTTGTGGATTACCCTGAATATTTTAACGGTTTACAGGTCAATACTTAATGAATACAACCAGGAATTAAGAAATGCCATCATTATGCAAGTTTCACTTAAAAGAACAACAACTCATAATTCATTATTTTAAGAACACTACCAAAACTGCAAAGAAGTTGAATAGAATATAACACAGAAACACAGACCCGTATTATTTGTTAAAGAAGAAGCTCAATTGATGCTGGATATTTTTTTTTCTTTGTGGATGAGGTAAAAAGTGAGAACACATGGATGTTTATTACTATTTAGAAAGACAAGCAAGTATGGTTCTTCATTTCACTAATTATTTTTCAAAACACTGTTGGATATCCCATAGGGAAAATATACTATTAATAGAATGGTGTTGGAATAGATAGAACTAGCAACAAATAAGGTATTTATCTGAATAAATAGATACTTTGGCACTTTATAGTAAATTAGAATTTCTCCTATTATTTAACAATAGTAGTAACAAAACAATTATCACCAAGTTACATGATTGAAAGGAAGTAAGTGTGGTGTATCCAAGATTGTGATGTGACTCACTTGCTGGGTTTATAATTCCAAAATTTAAAGTGCTTTTGTATCAGGCTTAAATTAGTAGATTTAAGATTCAAGGGGGGGGAATACTATAATATTTTAGGAAACAGCCAATAGTTCTAATATGTAACCCTGCTTCTAATATAGAAAAAGCTTATTCCTAGTGTGTTTCTCAGTTAGCATTCTGTCTCATTCATTAAGCACTAAGTATCTGTTCCTACAGCCTATTCAAGCACTGGTGGTACTACAATTAGAAAAGCCTATTGTGAGTATTTTCATTGGATCCATTTGTAAAGGAGGCATCTTTTTTATTTATATCCCTTTTCTTAAAACAAATAACTCAAGGTGGCAAACATGCTTAATATATCCTTCCTCCTCCTATTTTCTCAAGAAAAACAACCCTTCAAGGTGGGTTGCACCGAGAGAGCAAGACTGAGCCAAAGTTATCCAATTAGATTTCATGCCTAATATGTACTGGTGTTGGGCTTCAGAGTTTAGTGGCAGAAATCTAGTGAACAGATTTTTTGATATTTTGTGGGAAATTGTGACTGGCCTTCTCAGGGGCAAAGAGATCTGGTACATAGACCACAGGCACCTAAGCAGGGACTGACTGAGTTTCTGCTTTTATAGCCAGGAATTTTGTCTTCCAATTGGTACAGGTTAGTGGAGTCTGATCTCTGATTGGTTATTTATTTGTGTCCAATCTGATAGGTTCCTGACTGAACCACTCATAATATAGCAGTTGCTTGCTATTTAGGTTGTCCAGCACTTTCTTTCCTGGGATGGAAAGTTTGTCTTTGTGGCAGAAGTTCAGGAAACTACTTTGACACGACTTACTTTTCTAATTTCACACCACTCTATGGGTTCCAGTTCACTAAATTCCCATTTTAAACCAAATTCCCATGTTAAACACAGTTGGAACTGTTTTAAAACTATCTTACTCTCTCTATTTTTCTCTAGAGGATTTGGCTTATCTCAGCATGACAGAGTTAAGACTTCCCAGACTAAAGTGTTTCCCAACCAACGGATTTCCATTTATAAAATTACTTTCTTTGTCTCATTCCCCTCCTTTTACAAGTCCCTTGCATAGGAGTCCTGGTGTAGAGAACACCCAATCTGACAACTTAAAGATATACAGCAAACGCAGGATTCTAATTTCTAAAAAAAATATTTCTGCTTAAATACCAAGCCTTGTCTAATTCCCTCCAGAACAGTAATTGATCTAATAGCATGTTGAAAAAATATTTAGATATTCCCAAATAAAGATGAGAAAACTTAGGCCATTTTTTTTCCTGATTAGCCTTAGTTTTCACATGGTTTCCCTTGTATGAAAAATGCCCCTTCCATCTACCAATTACTGTCAGCTTCAGAAGGGGTTCGTATACCCTCAAGTCAGTGAAAATGCAACCTAGCTGTGCCTGGTTGATACCAGCAACCCTGAAACAGGAAGTCTGTATATCTGCTACCCAGGAACAGAAAGCCCATCCATCTTGACTGGTTAACGGAAAGCCCATCCATCTTGGCTGGTAAGGGTCTATTTCTATGCTTGCCCAGAGTTTCAATGAGGAGTTGATAAATGAGAAAGCAAGGAAGCTAACCTTGAGATAATAACAGCAGTGAATCTGCCAGGTTCATGGTTGAACACAAAAATCAAAGAGGTTTGCTGATAGAAGGGCAAACTTCTTAATCAAGAAAAAGAATGTTGTTTTATTTGCAATTCTTTCCTATCTTTCAGTTCATGGCAACTGTCTCCCTTGGTGAATACTATTAAAAGCCTTGGGAAAGAAACATCCAAATAGAAGGAAATGATAAAGAAAAATACAGAAATATAAACTTTCTCCGTTAAATTATGTTAGATTTTATTCATGCTATTGTAGCTTTAAAAAGAAGCACTGCTTGAGAGCACTCTTGGATTTCAGAAAAAAAGAGAAAGCTGTCTTCATATTTTTTTCCCTTTTCTTCCTTGAATTTCCCTCCATGTTTTCCCACTATTAATCAAATGCATCCCTACTGTGGATGCATTTCTCCTGCTACTGAAGAGATTCTCTGAGATGGTGTTTAAATAAGATTATCCTTTAACCTGACCACAGGTGTACTACAGGTGAAATTGTGTACATTTCTCAAGGCCTTCATCAATTGCCTATAACTCATAAGTATCTTGCATCTTTATATCTAGCCCTGTTCTGAATTACTGGTAATAGATCTCCCAACCACGAAAGCTCATCAAGATGCTCCCTCTGCTACTGTTGCTATATCTTCCTCTCCTTTGTTTGCACAGTCCCACTATGATTAAAGCATATCTGTGAATGCATTCAAAGCTTGTATTAAAACACTGTAAAGCAGTAAGGACATAGCAAGGTAAACAGCGCCAAGCGCCTGCTAATTCTGGAAGTTTAAAAATAAAAGTGCCATTGTCTTTTGCCCTGCGGACAAGTGCTGCTAATTTTCTTAACAGAATAGATGTTTTCAGAATGGAAAGCAAATATGTTTGGATCACTTTCGCTCCCATCAAAATCTGTTTAGATTATTCCCTTCAGTTCACCCTCAGGCTTGGATATGGAACTGAGGCCATTGACCATTCTTATAAATGACATGTTCCTGGGCCAAGCTGGGGGAATACAATTCTCTTGGTCCTTCTTGATCTCTCAGCTGTCTTCAACACCAATTAATTAGAATTAGAACAATTAATCAGGGGAACAACTTGCCTCCAGTAGTTGTGAATGCTCCAACACTGTAGATTTTAAAGAAGAGATTGGACAACCATTTGTCTGAAACGGTATAGGGTTTCTTGCCTGAGCAGGGGTTGGACTAGACGACCTCCAAGGTCCCTTCCAACTCTATTCCATTCCATCAATCATGGCATCTTCAGGGGCTGGGAGTGAGAGGCTCCCGATGATATCTATCTGTATCTGTGTTGGGAAAGTGCCAGCTAGGCTGGAAGGTGAAGCATATGCTGCTTGCAGCTGCACAATGACTCCAAACTAGGCCCTCACTTGATCCCTCCTTCCAGCCCAGCTGCCACTTTCCCAACAATCTGCTTTTTCTTAGCTATCTCCTTCCTTTTCTTCTTCCATTATAATATCATATTTTAAAATACAAAAGAAAAGTGTTATCTACATTTTAAGATGGCCTTCTACCGCCAATCCTACACTAAAGACATGGCTTCCAAAAGTAGAGAAGGAGAAATAACTGGCTGGTTCCTTGATATAAGATGGATTGTTATAACTTTGTTATTGAATGAAACAAAATAGCACAGCAAATGTGTTATAAAATTGGTATCGGGACAAAAATTCAAATTAGTTAAGGCATGCTATTTTTTAATATTTATAGTTCTATAGTGGAATATGAGTAAAAGCTAATTAAGTCTATTCCTTTCCCAGTTACTCATTTAAATAATACATTTATTCGAAACCTTTCATCTTTATGGTCTAGATGAATAAAACAACAAAGCTTTGTCTTTTTGGTTAAAAAGTGACCTTTCAACTGATTCTGCTAAAAAAAACCAACCCAAAGAAATCTGAATTTTAGAAGAAATAAAAAAAAAACCCACTATAAAAGATCTGCAACATTTCCATTATTATTTTCAGATAATAATGTCCCGCTAAACATAAATCAAAGATTTTACTGGATGTTCGTTCCAATGTCTGTCAAACAATAGTTCCTGGTCTCTGGCTGTGTTTTTGAAAAACATACAATTAATAGGGCTTATGGTAGTTATTTTGCTCTTTTGTCCAGTTTACTTCGCCAATTTTTTGGGCAAATGGTAAATACCCTACTGAGGGATGAAAAAAACAGAGATCTAAGGTTCATGTATAAGCAACTATAATTAAGTTTTGACTCTTGGTGACTATGTGGAAAGGTTTTCTCTCCACAGTTTTCTTGGCCATGTTTCCAGAATTGTTTTATCAGTGCCTTCCTAAGAGTGAGAAGGAATGACTGGCTCTAAGTCACCCAGTTGGCTTTAATGCCTAAGACAGGGAGACTAGAATTTACAATCTCCCAGTTTCAACTGCTTTAACTTATAATATCAAACTGGCTCCCTTGAAAATATTGGACACTCAATTTATCATCCAGAGGCATATCCAAAATCACCACTTTAAAAAGAAATAAAATTAGATTGCTAAAGTTGGATTTTCAGTATCTCAAAATAACTTGCCCATCTGGTAAATGGCATACAAAGCAGTAACACCGGATACTCAACCAGCTCCAGTGAAGCAACAGTGGTAATAACAACAAGAACCTTGCCCAAAGTCACTATCAGAATGACCAGCCCTTTTCCCCAGCTTCTTTATGCTATCATTAAGCAGAACTCCTCATTACAGGTAATCCTCAATTTATGACCACAATTGAG